>CM053026.1:253575285-253680285 GCA_028564925.1 Lithobates sylvaticus | reverse complement strand
GTGCACATTTTCTTTAGCAGACTGGCTTCTAATCATCTTACTTCATTTTTAAATGATATATATAAGGGGGCTACTTATAATGATATACCATTTCAATAGTGATTGAAATTAATATGCTTAAACTTTCAGTTTTGGAACAAAGCTGTTATAGTGTATAGTGTATATTGTATGTATCAAACCGTTTGACAAGTGTTGACATCTCAGGAAGCATCTGTTTTAAGGTTCTTATCTTTGTATTTCACCAGAGGATATGAAACTAGCTAGGACCAGTGACTTAGGAGTTTGTGGTCAAGTCAGCAGATGTATATAGACAAACTGTCAGATAAATACACTAACCTTTGGCCTATATTCTATATTGCAAACTAACGACCATCGCATGACAAGAAATTGCTGATGTATGCTTATGTGTAATGCCCTGATTGGCTCCACATGGGGCAGGGTCTTCTAGCATTGCCCATAAAAGACTGTGTTCTCCTATTAAACTTTGTAATCATTCTTCACGTACTACCAGTGTATGTGTGTTGATTATCCACCGGTGACCGGGACCTCCGCTCTACCATCCTGGCCTAGGCATTTAGAACACAAGGAGAAAGACGTGTACCTTACAATATATGTAGACAGTTGAAGCATATCTAAACCTAATCATTACATTTAATCTACAGCTCTAATTAAAATAAAACCTGAGATCCAAACATGATGGTCCTTGTTGAAGCATTTTCTATTATAGGGTGACGACGCTGTCAATATTTTTCCAGTTGCTGTCACCATCAGGAAAGAAAAGATAAAGAATGGCATACAGCTATTTCTGGAGGGCATTCATGTAGACAGATAGCAATTGTTTGATGCACAGTACTTTAGCAAACAAAATAATGGTATAATAGTAAAATAAGAGATTTGGTATTAAACCCAAAGCAAACATTTTATTATATCGCAGCTCACCAATTCTTGTTGTGATGGCTGCTAGAAATCATGGGGCCCCGTACAGCCTTCCTGATGGGGCCCCCTAACCCCGCCTCCATACCATACAGAAGCATTGACTTTATCCACCTATGCCCAAAAATGGAAAAAAAAAAACCGTCTCTGCTCCCACCTCCTGGGCCCCTCTGTTGACGTAATGGGGCCCAGAGAAATGTAGTTTGAGTTCTGGCAAGCAAGTAGGAGTGGGGGTGTGGTCTAGTAAAATCAATGTATTCTTTTAGGCAGAAATTAACAACAAAGCGTCCCGGGTCCCCTTGTTTAGCTGATGAGGCCTGGGCCCAGTACAACAGAACCAGTTGTACTGCCTTATCTGGCGGTATTAGTTTTCCTTTTCAGGCTTTTTTTCCCTTCTATTTTCATCTGGTAATCCAGCCAACAAGTCTGTTGTTTTTCACAGCACAAACTCTCCAGCAGAATGCCTCAGTTTACATGGATGAGACAAACCACTTAAAGCGGGATTCCACCCTAAAGTGGAACTTCCGCTTTTCGGAACCCTCCCCCCCTCTGGTGTCACATTTGGCACCTTTCAGGGGGGAGGGGGGTGCAAATACCTGTCTAAGACGGGTATCTGCACCCACTTCTGGGCATAAACTCCCACGGGAGTTTACGCCACTTCCTGTCCTGGCGCGATGTCTGCCGGGACACACACGTGTCCCGACAGACAGCACTGACGACGATTCTCATTGTGCTGCGCGACTCGCGCATGCGCAGTAGGGAACCGGGAAGTGAAGCCACTTCCTGATTCCCTCACTGAGAATGGCACCGGCAGCAGCAGAGAGCCTATCGATTGATCGGCCTCTGCTGCCCACATCGCTGGAACCTGTGACAGGTAAGTGTCCATTTATTAAAAGTCAGCAGCTGCAGTATTTGTAGCTGCTGGCTTTTCATTTTTTTTTTTGTTCAGGTACAGTCCCTCACTGAACACTGAAAAGGGTGATTAAAATGATCAGCTTTTTATACATGTAAAGCTTTATTCCAAAGGTAAAAAAAATATTTGCTGTAACTGCTTATAAAGTGTGAGCTGAAATTTGGTTTCAATTTGTAAGTGGTTCAAAATCTTCTAGTACATCTAACACCCCCCCCCCCCCCTTTCCGCCAGACTGACAATGCTGCTGTCTTCTGTGCCTTCCTATGCTCATTCCTCCAGAGTTGGGTCTCACTAATACTGGGGGTGTGTTTCTGACCAGATCACCAGGTGAAAAAAGCCAAAGAAAAGAAACTGATGCAGCCACCACATGTAAGGATTGGTAAGCTGCAATATATTACATTTTTGGTTTTGGGTATAATACCGGTTTAAAGCAGTATTACACCCAAATTAAAACATTACTTGCCAATTTTTAGATGTGATGGTTGCATTTGTTTTCTTGTTTAGGCTTTCTTTCTTTTATTTTCACTTGGGGGATCCAGCCAGTAAATCTGTTGTTTTTCAGAACAGGTTTTTCTGCAGATATAGCAGTTACAGGGTTGAGACAAACCATTTACTGCTGACAGAGGTGATTACAAATGTCAGCATTTATTTATTTATGTAAAATCTTTATCCCAAAGAGAAAAAATGATTCTGCAACCGTTTATAAAGTTCAACTTCAGTTTGTTAGTATATCTAAATCTGGTAGTGCATCTAACAATCCCCTCCCCCCAGATTAACAGTGCTGCTCTCCAAAGGTGGGAGGGAAGAAAAGCCTAAAAAAAAAAAGAAAACGCAGCCACTACATCTAATGAATGGTAAGCTGAAACATGTTACATTTTTGGTTTGGAGTTTGATCCTGCTTTAACGGCACCCTTCCAAAATAACCTAAAGCCCCCAAAATGAAAAAGAGCCTCCGTTACTGCAGATGCTTTTGTCTTTGACACAGGGCTAAAAGCTGTCCTTTTTATAATGTGATGGGCTCTTTGTTTACACAGGATGCACATGAATTATTTCATGTATTGACTTCATCATTAGAAGAAGAGAGAGATCGTCATCCCCATGTGCCACACCTTTTTGACATTCATGCCTTGGAGGTAAGAATTTTTTATATTCAGATTTAAAT
This sequence comes from Lithobates sylvaticus, assembly GCA_028564925.1. NCBI lineage: Eukaryota > Metazoa > Chordata > Amphibia > Anura > Ranidae > Lithobates > Lithobates sylvaticus. The sequence continues at coordinate 253,677,277 of CM053026.1, read as the reverse complement.
GATTTGCTTTACTATTTATAGAATAATCTGTTGTGTGGCACATAGGGATGAGCCGAACACCCTCCTGTTCGGTTCGCAGCAGAACAGGCGAAAAAGTCGTCAGAACACGCGAACACTGTTAAAGTCTATGGGACATGAATAATCAAAAGTGCTAATTTTAAAGGCCTGTATGCAAGTTATTGTCATAAAAAAGTGTTTGGGGACCCGGGTCCTGCCCCAGGGGGCATGTATCAATGCAAATTTTTTTTTTTTAAATGGCCATTTTTTTTTGGGAGCAGTTATTTTTTTTAATGCTTAAAGTGAAACAATAAAAATGAAATATTCCTTTAAATATTGTGCCTGGGGGGTGTCTATAGTATGCCTGTAGAGTGGCGCATTTTCCTGTGTTTAGAACAATACCACAGCAAAATGACATTTATAAAGGAAAAATTGTCATTTAAAACTGATTGCGGCTGTAATGAATTGTCGGGTCTCGGCAATATAGATAAAACTCATTGAATAAAAGAGCATGGGATTCCCCCCCCCCCCCTCCCCCCAGTCCATTACCAGGCCCAGACGCAGTTTCGTTCAGTTCTGTGTGCTTTTTTTCGGCACTAAAAATGCATGCACAGTGTTTTCCATGTATTCCAATGGCTTTAGTTCACACCATGCAGTCAGTTTCTGGTGCAGAAACTGACCGGAAACTGACCGGCACTGACTGTATTGGTGCAGAAAAAACGGAACTGCATCTGGTGTGAACTGGCCCTTAAGGAAGATTTAATTTTTGTTTTACTTTAAGCATTCAAAAAATCACTGCTCCCGAAAAAACTGTGTTTTTTTATAAAAAAATGTTTTATTGAAACATGTCCCCTGGGGCAGGACCCAGGTCCCCAAACACTTTTTGACTAATGTCCCATAGACTTTAATGGTGCTCCGGCGGCTTTTCAAAATTTGCCCCGAACATCGCATATTGTTTGGTGTTCGCTCATGAATGAATGATTTGTATATCGCTGCAACTGCGAACTGAATCGCCTCAAGGCGCTTAATCCAACCTGCGTTGATTCCTTCCTAGAAGAGGTGGGTCTTGAGTTTTTTCCTGAAGGCACGATGGTCTTTTTCTAAGCGGATGTTCGTAGGTAGAGCGTTCCATAGCCGTGGTCCTTGGACTGCAAATCTTCGTTCTCCCCTTGATTTGTACCGGGACTTGGGGACGAGGAGGAGATTTTGGTTGTTAGATCTTAGGTTGTGATTGGGAGTGTAGTATTGTATTTTTTCGCATAAGTATTGCGGAGCATCTCCTTGTGTGCATTTGTGGGTCAGGCAGAGGGTCTTGAATGTGATACGATCCTTTACGGTTAGCCAATGGAGGGTCCTCAGGGAGGGGGAGATAGATTCCTATGTTTTTTTTCCTGTGACTAGTCTTGCTGCCGTGTTTTGAATGACTTGTAGGCGTGCAATCTGGAATTTAGGTAGTCCTATGTAGAGGGAGTTTGCGTAGTCGAGTCGAGAATTGATGATTGTTCCTACCACTATGGCTTTGTCCTTTTCTGGAATGAAGGGGATGAGTCTACGCAGAAGGCGTAGAAGGTGGTAGGATCCGCTCACTACTGATCCTATTTGTGCATCCATTGACATTTCTGAATCGAAGGTGACTCAGAGACTTTTTGCTTTTATGCTTAGGGGGATGGTTTGTCCAAGGATGGTGGGCGGAGTCCATGGTGTTGTAGAATTCGTTTTCCTGTTTGCATTTAGGAGAAGGAGTTCTGTTTTGGTTCCATTAAGGTAGAGTTGAGTATCATCTGCGTATGAGTGGAAGCATAGGTCTGATTTGCTGATGATTTTAAGAAGTGGACGGATGTCATCCCTAGTGGCACATCGTGTTCTGCCTGTCTCGTTTAGCTATGATCAACAGATTTCACCAAAGCACAAAAACATTATTTTATGTTCCTAATTTAACTTTAGAGCCATTCAAGAATACTTTCATTGCAGGTCACCCAGGTCTGTGAACAGCAGATTCACTGCAGAACAAAAGGTGGGTAATGCTCAATCTGTGATGTCTTTTGCTTATTACAAATCAACTAAAATGACGTGGCAACTGAACTAGGGTAGCCTGTCAATGTTTGGTTATTTATGTATAGGTATTTCAGTGAGAATAATGGGAAGTAAAGTCAGGTGGGACAGTTGCAGTCTGCTGCCCAGCCTGGCTGAAGTGTATTGTGTGGAAGCTTAAGGCCCCATGCACACGAGACGCAGATGCAAACTCTGCTGAACGCGTGTTTTAAAAAGCAGAAACCTGCGTTTAAAAACGCGTGTTTGGCTGTGTTTTCATGCCGCGTTTAGACGCGTTTAGACGCGTTTGCGTCTATAAGCATTTGTAAAGATAACATCATACAGACCCTCCCCAAGCTCAGAAAGCATGTATTATTAACTATTTCTGCCATTCTGATCAGAGTGAGCAGCAGAGAGAGCAGTTGTACACTTGCATTTGCCTCTCTTTCTGTGTTTTTTTTTTTTCTTTTAAATGGATCCCATATTGATTATATGTCAGGAAATGCTCCTGATGTTCTCTTCATGAGGCAGCAATGTCATCGCAAATTTGTATGAGAGGTCCAGAATCGGAGCTTGTCGATATTGGACCCATCCGTTGATGGCACAGCGAATGTCCGTTGGATATTTCACAAACATGTATGCATTTCACAAACATGTATACATCAGTGAGTATATATGCTCTATGAACTATCTAAACTAATTACGACATTTTAAACAATTTTTTCTAGTATTTTTTATGGTTTACCATCATATTTCTGAGTTTTCTGGTCAAAAAAATTGGGTTCCTTTAAAAAGGCTTATAAACGCAAACGCGGCTAAACGCAGGTGCCTGCGTTTAGACGCGTTTAGACGCGTTTTGCGTCTGAAACGTGGAAAAGCAAAGTGTCTGAACGCATTTTTTTGCTTCTGGAAAAACGAGGTTAAACGCAACTGCATAAAAACGGGAAAAAACTAGACTGTGTGCATGGACACATAGGATAACATTGCATGCGTTTAGGTGCAGTTGAAAAAAGTGTCCAACTGCCTCTGAACGCGCGTTTAACTGCGTCTCGTGTGCCTGGGGCCTTAAGATATTCTAACTATGACATACAAAGTGTATAATAACACACACAATTGAAAATCATATTTTTAACAGATTAGTAAAAAAGAAAAAAAAAAACTTTATGGTGCAAAAAATTTATTAAAAAGCAATTTTATAACAGTTCAAATATAGTTCAAATATAGTGTTCATAAATACAGACATCCATATAATGGCTGTAGCTATTCCGGTCAGAGTATATTAAAAACTGCAAAGAGAGAAAAAAGAAAACGGGATGCCACTATATAAGTGTAGATTTTATTATAGCCAATTATAAAATTAAAATTGCACGCCTTACCGCCTTTGTTTCTGTAGGATTTGACTATATGTGAGTCCCCTTCTCGTTTTTCTTTAAGGTTTTTCTTACTCTTCCATTTATTGTCAATACTCTTAAGTTGTTCATTGCCTGAGGCTTTTTTCACAAAACTAACATGTTAGACAAATCTATTTAACTTATATTATTCGTGTCGTGGACTCTGGCAACATAGTCTTATTCTCGTGTAATGTAACGCCTACATGGACAATGCTAACCTCTACGAATGGCATACCGTATATACTCGAGTATAAGCTAAGTTTTTCAGCACATTTTTTTTGTGCTGAAAATGCCCCCCTCTGCTTATACTGGACTCAAGCACTTTTCTGCAGAAGAGAATGACATTTTCCGACCCGACTTTGGGGCCCCGTATCTCCAGGCCACTTGGTGCTAGGAACCCCATCTTTGGATATGTTGTAGTGCTAGTTCCACTGGGTTTGCACACCAAGATACAGGGCCCCAAAGTCGGTCAACTGTGTCGATCTGCAGCAATGTAATTTCGGGACCCTTTGGCATTAAGGAACCCTTAACTACCAAGTTTGAAGTTCGGGGGACCTATGGCTGCAAATGGGCACAGTGAGGCTACAAATGGGCTGCACATTTCTCACCCTAGGCTTATGCTTGAGTCAATAAGTTTTCCCAGTTTTTTGTGCTAAAATTCGGTGCCTTGGCTTATATTTTTGTCGGCTTCTACTCCAGTATATACGGTATATTGTCCTTGACCTGTTACTTACAATGGAATTCTAGACAATTTTGCCACGTTGAGTAGCCTTTCTATACCCATTTAATCCACCTTTGTCATATATGTACTGTGAAATTGTTGTGTTCATGCCACGTTTATCTTTGGATCCTGTTATGTTCATTTGTCTGTTCAAAATACTTAATAAACATTTTATTGAGGAAAAAAAAATTGCACTGGCATTAAAAGATGGGTAAAGCACATCAGATAGTCCATAAACATGTGTAGAGTACAGCTGGAAAACAGCCAAATACTGCAGAGTAACCCCTGGAAGTGGCTGTAATATCATTCAGAGTACACCATGGAAGGGTGGCCAGATGATTCAGAGCTGAGCCAGGAAGCACCTGGGAGTTACATAGTTACATAGTGAAATCACCAGTGGCCCCAGGACCGGAAATTGAGTTCCCTCTGTTAAGTTTCCAGTTCTGAGGCCACTGGTGTGTACCACGCTGGTGAGTTCACTCCCGCCCTATTCCTGGCTCAGCTCTGCATCATCCGGCCACTTTTCCATGGTTCATTCTACGTGATATTACAGCTGCTTTCAGGCGTTATTCTGCAGTACCTGGCTATTAGTCTGTGAACATCTGTACAGCAGAAGATCTGATGTGCCTTCACCTACAGTGGGTAAAGAAAAGAATCACCCCCCCTTGAAAATTACCACATTTTTTTTGCATGGCATCCTAAAATGAAGACAAACACGGTTTTTGTTTATTCCAGCTGTATTTACTAAACTTATAACATCCTAGTGAAAGATATAACACCAACATGTCATAAAAGAATTTAAGAAATTCAAAAACTGAATCATTGGAAAAAGGATCACTCCCCTGTGTCAGTATTTTGTTGAACCACCTTTTGCTTTAATTGCATTCTTTAGTCTGTTGGGATATGTCTCTACTAACTAACTGCACATCTAGACTTTGCAATATTTGCCCACTCTTCTTTGCAGAACTGCTCAAGTTCAGTTAAATTTGATGGTGACCGTTTGTGGACTACAGTCTTTCCACAGATTTTCAATGGGGGTTAAGTCTGGACTCTGACTAGGCCATTCAAGGACATTCACCTTTCTCTCCTTCAACCACTGTTTTTTTGCTGTGTGCTTTGGGTCATTGTCATTTTGGTAAGGTGAACCAAGGTAAAGGTAAACTTTTTTCCCATTGACAATTTTCTGGCAGAGGGCAGCAGATTTTCCTCAAAAATTGGATGGTATTTTGCCCCATCCATTTTTCCTTCTATCCTGACAAGTGCTCCAGTCCCTGCTGCAGTGAAACACCCCCATAACAGGATATTACCACCACCATACTTTGCTGTAGGAATGGTTTTATTTGGTTGATGAGCTGTATTGGATTTTCACCAGACATATTGGTTGGTGTTGAGGCCAAGAAATTCAATTTTAGTCTCATCTGACTAGAACACCTTTTTCCATGTGGCCTCAGAATCTTCAAGGTGTGTTTTAGGTAAAGCTCAGTGGTGACTGCATGTAGCGTTTCTATAGGAGTGGCTTTTATTGTGCAACCCTCCCATACAAGCCACGTGGAAAATTATCTTTTTTCCAACTCAGTGATTCTGTTTCAGATTCTTTTATTCTTTTTATGACATGTTGGTGTTATATCTTTAACTTGGATGTTATAAGTTACACTGAGTAAATACAACTGTATAAAATAAAGACTGTGTTTGTCTTAATTTCAGGCTGCAAAGCAACAAAATGTGATTATTTTAAAGGGGGGGGGGGATTCTTTTCTATACCCACTGTATCTTTTAAAGTGAGTGCAATTTCTTACAATTACCTACACTTAGATGGTGGCGCTCCCTGTTTTTCTTTTTTTTTTTTTTTTTTTTCTCTTTGCACTGTAATAGATAATTAGTTTCTGAAGTTCCATCTTCAGAATCATTCCAGTCCAGTCCTCAGGCAGGCTCATTACTTGCAGCCAGCTTTCGCGCTGTAGGTTACTGAGATCATTCGTCAATCACATCAGATCTGGATTGATTCTTCAACTCTACTTATAACAACACAGACTTCTCTTTTACAGTGTTAAAAGCGACTTGCCGCCAGTCTGTGACCGCAAAGTACATTTTCTAAATTTGGAAATATTTCAAAAGCTAAATAGTTTGCTGTTACTGTCTTAAGGTCTGCTGCTTACTGTTGCTGAATGTGTGTGTCTCTGCGTCCAGCTAAAACAGTTGCTCTGTGAATTCTATTGCAGTTTTGTTGCCTTTATAAATAAGGTAACAGTGCCCACACACTCAGAATAGTTTTCTTTTTAACAAGCTCAAAATATATTTCTGTGTAATAATTGTTCTTGGTTGCAAGTACTCAATATTGCCCTTAGGGAAGTCGTTTGGGGCCTGCAAATTGCACTCCATTTCTGATTTTGGATCATCGCCTACATGGACTTGGTCATGTTAACTTTGCGCACTATAGATTGTCAATCATTTTATGGCTTGGCTGGCAGTCATGGAAAAATGGTAAGATTTTATTCTCTTCTAGGAGTAATAAACCCTATCCCTAGACATTGGAAAACTCACCACCCTTTTCATGGAAGATTGACTAGTAACATGATTTGCAAGAACTGTCAGCATCAGGTAAGAATGTATCATTTTAAATTAGCTACAATCATTGTTTTAGAATTACCTTTGTCAGTGGTATTATAGCTTTTTTTTCAATGCGTCTAATAGCTTTTTATGTAAATGCAAATTTTTTTTGTGTAGAGTCCTATGCGATATGACACTTTTGACAGCCTGTCGTTGAGTATACCTTCAGGTGCACGGGTAGGTATGCTGCTATACTTCTTTTAAGCAAAATGTAATGATTTTGGGTCTGCCTCATTATACTGCGAGTGCGGGAATCTGCTGTGGATCAATGACACCCGGCACTAACTAGATGTCCTCAGTCTTGAGGGTTGAATGATTCAGGGTGTCATTCAACCCAAAGGACTGAGCACAATCTAAGGGCCGGAAGAAATTACCTTTGGGCGGGGCGGGCAATGCCAGAGAGGAGTTAAGTTGCTTAAAAGAGAAGCTATAATGCTTTAGGGTTAAAATCCATTTGATTGCTTACAAATGAACATTCAGTGCAGTGTTCACCATTGACATAAAATTCTGGGGACACTGTGGGTTTTCTAATGAAGAGCACAGCAGTAATTGTTTTCTTTCAGACTTTGTCTTTTGATTAAAAATTTATAAGGGCAGACTAAAGTAGGAAGGTGTTGATGAACAAGTATATTTGTTTTACATTTAAAAAAAATCTTTTTAATTTTTTTTTAATTTTTTTTTTTACTAGGGTCGTAATTTAACACTTGACCATTGCCTACAACACTTCATCTCAACAGAGAGTGTTAAGGATGTTGTCTGTGAAAACTGTACCAAAGTAAGTTGAACACAGTATCAAAATGTGTATTGTATGGGCACTCACCCTCACAAGGGTTGCAGTACATCGATCCGATGCTGCATCTGTCCCCCGCCGGCTCTAAGACTGATCGATCAAAGTTTGCTGATTTCTCAGTTCTCAGCATTCAGTAAGCAGAAAGACGGGGGCTGTAAGTCACCCGCTCTCTGCTTTGCCCCCCTTCCCGTCATGCTTACTGGAGCGCTGAGCTGTGGAGGGGAGGGGGTGGCTGACAGTCCAGGTTTCTGTGCATATACCAACCATATGGTCGGGATCTTTTCAGAGCCTGGACTGGCTTTGTGAAGTCAGACTACAGCAGACTTGAGCCTGCTGTCTGCTGAAAACGGGTCACAGTAGTGCATAATGGACTGCACTCCTGTGATCCATAGAAGAAGTACAGCCAAAATAGCTTTGGCTATACTTCTTTATTAGTAAAATATATAAATAAGGCATAATCTAATTTTCTGGATAAAAAAGCATGACAAAGTCCAAGATCTCTGTACATGTGTGGTGCTTTGCAGACTTGAATAAAAGCTTTTAAATGGGCAAAGTAGGAAAATAAAATGCTGTTTACTTTGAACTACTGGTGTTTGTCATATTCTGGAATATACTGTACATATTCCAGCTGGATATAGCTAAATTTTGTTGCAAAACTTATGTTTTTTTTTTTTTCTTTATTACAGCTACAAGCTCAGGAGAGGCCGAATGGGCAGCTAGTAGAAGATCAGAAAACTACTTTTGTTAAACAGTTGAAATTAGGAAAGGTGAGCAACCAAAATCAATTGTATTGGGATATCTCTCGTGGACTGATAAGGTGCATTAGACTGGAAATCGGAGAGTTATGAAGAAATGTACACTGATCAGCCATAACATTATGACCACCTACCATAACTCGTCGAGACATGGACTCCACGAGACCTCTGAAGGTATGCTATGTTATCTGGCGCCAAGCCATCAGTAGCAGATCATTTAAGTCCTGAATGTTGTGAGGTGGGGCCTCCATCGTTGTTGTGTTCCTCCAAACCATTCTTGAGTTCATCAGACCAGGCTACCTTCTTCCATTGATTCTTGGCCATTTTAGTCGCTTTTGGCTGTGGACACCGGGTCAGCATGGGGCTATGCAGTCTTATACACAACATACTGTGATTCACTGTTTGTTCTGACACTTTTCTATCGGAACCAGCACTTACGGTTTTAGCAGTTTGATCTACAGTAGCTCTTCTATTGGAACAGGTCAGCCTTCACTCCACACATGCATAAATGAGCATTGGCTGCCCATCACCCTGTTGCTAGTTTTCTTTCCTTGGACCACTTTTGGTAGGTTCTGACCACTGCTGACCAGGAATATCCCACAAGAGCTGCAGTTTTGGAGATGCTCAGACCCAGTCGTCTAGCCATTACAATTTGCCCCTTGTCAAAGTCAATCGAATCCTTACGCTTGCCAATTTTGTTTCTGCTTTCAGCACATCATCTTTAAGGACATGCTCACTTATTGCCTACTGTATCCCACCCACTTTCAGATGCCATTGTAATGAGATAATTAATGATATTCACTTTGCCTGTTAATGGTTATAATGTTATGGCTGATCGGTGCTTATTCTTTGAGTGAAACTCTTTTCAGGCTTTACTGGGGGAAATTTACACATATGGTAATTTAAACAGGCCAATTAACTGGCAGATGATAGATTGGTCTGCTATGTTTATTCTAGTCTATCTTTATTTTTTGATATTGTTATTATAATTTATGAATTTTATGTTAAATTAGTGTTTGTCTTTCCAATAGCTTCCTCAGTGTTTGTGCATCCACCTGCAGCGTCTGAGCTGGTCTAATCAGGGTAGCCCTCTAAAACGAAATGAACACGTCCAGTTTAGTGAGTTTCTGGCTTTGGACAGATATAAGTATCGGCTTGCTGGAAACTCCCTCTCTCAGCATCAAGGCAGTACTTGCAGCAGAACAGTTCCACCAACAACAGATGGATCAGCAGGTACTCATGATATCAGATTAAGAAATCTACTTCAGTATTCCTTACATGCTTCCTTAATGTTGGGATACCTCTGCTAAGTCAATGGCTTACCACTTAGCAAGTCATTCTTTTGAAATGTTTGCATAGGTGATTGGATAAAGTATAAATGCTGAAATTTGGGAATAATGGACTTTGTAGGCATGTATAAAAATAACAAATTTTAATTTCCTCTTGGTTATTCCCACAATACTCCATAGATTAAAAATAAGTTCTCGCTCTACATGTTTCGCGACCTGAACTGTCGCTTCTTCAGGAGCTTCAATATTTCTAGTTAGAAAGACATACCGTATTTATCGGCGTATAACACGCACTTTTTCCCCCTTAAAATCGGGGGAAAGTCGTGGGTGCGTGTTATACGCCGATACCCAAAAAAAAAATGACAAAAATCGGTTGCGGCGCCGAAAAATGGCGACCGCGGCCGAAAAAGGCCGAACCGCGGCCGAAAAAGGCCGGAAAAAGCCGAAGCGCGGCCGAAAAAGACCGAAGCCGGCTGTTCAGCTCCGCTCGGAGTCCCGCCTCCCTGCGCTCGCTCCCGAAACAGCAGGGAGGCGGGACTCCGAGCGGAGCTGAACAGTCGGCTCGGTCTTTTTCGGCCGCACTTCGGCCTTTTTCGGCCGCGGTTCGGTCTTTTTTCGGCCGCGCATGCGCGGTATTTCTCGCGGCGGGAAATTTAAACGCTGGCGAACTTCAACTGACACTAGCAAGCTGTAAATGACACTAGCAAGCTGCAAATGACGCCGGGCAAGCTACAAATGATGCTGGGCAAGCTACAAATGACGCTGGGCAGGTTGCAAATGACGCTGGGCAGGTTGCAAATGATGCTGGGAAAGGCTGCAAATGACGCTGGGCAAGCTGCAAATGACGCTGAGCAAGCTGCAAATGACGCTGAGCAAGCTACAAATGACGCTGGGCAAGCTGCAAATGACGCTGGGCAAGCTGCAAATGACGCTGGGCAAGCTGCAAATAACGCTTAAATGTAAGTTTTTTTTTTCCTAAACTTCTCTCCTAAAACTTTTTTTCCTTAAAATTCCCTCCTAAACTTGGGGTGCGTGTTATACGCCGGTGCGTGTTATACGCCGATAAATACGGTACTTCAATTAGAATACAATACAAGTTATTAGTATTAAGGTACAAGTGTGCATGTGTATACAAAACTATACATGAAGTCACCAATAATCTAGTGCTTAAACAAAGTGTTTCAATGCTCACCTACGCCAGGGATATCGTGACTGCAAAAAAGGGCCCCCTCCAAAAGAAGGTGATAACTGGGGACACTGGTGCTGGGTGACAGCCACAAAAATAGGCACAGGTGTCAGGATGTGGGGATGTACAATGTAACTGAATATAAAGAATATTTAAATAAGTATTAATAAATACTTCAATTATAGTTTAAATAAGCTGTAATACTAGGTCCCATACTCTCGTATCGGTTGATATGTAGCCACTACTGTTCACATCGCCTTAAACCAAGTACTTGCCAATCTAAAAAAAAAAACATAGAGTTGATCCTCCCAGGGTCTTTAACCATGTGATGACACACTTGAACAAGTAACTGACTGAGACAGGAAGAGGGTAACTAACAAAGTACCTTAGTTCACTGATCTGGGATAGAGGAATTCAGTCATAGTAGTGCACACATCCTACATCTGCAAGCTTTTACATCCACTTTCCTAGAGAGCAGAGGAGACAGGGATGCCGCGAGAACAGGGAGAATATATGCACACACTGGAGTCAAAGTAACTGCTTGGCTAATACCAGTGTGTGGTGCATAGTAAAGTACCTGTAATTGCAGTGGTTCTGGGCTGTCTATTTGCTGTTCCACGGGGTATAATGGATATCCACTTCCCTCAGAGTGCATGGGGAATGATGTCCTATCCTCACTATTTGTACCCCCCCCCCCCCCCTACTGAGCTCGGTCAGACTGGCGTCTGATGTCACTCAGCCCGGCCGCTGGTGCACCGCGCATGCGCACTAGAGTACCGGACGTGCTGGTCCTAGAGCCTACCGCAGCGAATATAGGAAAAACAGGTTGGAGAGTGTCTCGGTGGTTGCCGCGGGTGGATGAGTGCCCTAGCTATCTCAGATCAGTATGACCTGGGAGAGTAGGCCGCAACCCCAACGGCTTGGGCAGCCACTAATCCCGGCTATGCCAACCATGCCATCACACAGCTAATGCCCCCAGTGGCCAAGAGAGGAACTGGTCACAAGTTAGAGGAAACGTGTATGTATGTGTATATATATTATATATATATATATATATATATATATATATATATATATATATATATATATATATATATATATATATATATATATATATATATATATATATATATATATAAAAATCACATAGTGTAACACAGTGCCAGAAAATTTGATTATTGGCAAGTACGTTGGTTCAAATCTAGCAGTCCAATACAAGTTGGATAAAAGCTATACTGACACATACTTATTTATACATGTAAAAGACTCGAAATTCCTACACATTGTCAGCTTGGTGGCTTAGATAGCTCTGAGAGGAAATCAAGTGCAGTCTAATGGGTTGTCCAAGTTGGTATAACTGTGTGAACTGCCAACTACTAACCTCAATAAAAAAGCTAAAAATAAATAGAGACTCAATAAATAAAAAAATGAAAATAAAAATTTAATTATAAAAATGAATAAAAATAAAATACAAGTAAATAAAAATAGCTGCCAACACTACCCACACTTCCCAAATGTGACAATACAAACTGATATACCAAATGGGCGGCACTAGACAAAAATAAAATAAATTAAGAAAATGAATATAAAACTAATAACTCATGCATATATCCTATGATGTGAAAAAAAACATAAAATATAATTAAAGTGCTTTGTGTGATGCACACAAAGCCTCAATAAAATAAAAAAGTCCATTATATAAACATAAAACAAAAAATTAAATCTTAATGCAATGTCCAAAAACTATATATAGGGAAAGTGCGTGTACTGCACAAAGAAACCCTTAGTATTGCAACAGTCCAAACATAATAAACTGTGATGGTGATGTCTTCATACAGGTGTGCACACCCCCCCCCCCCCCCTCACCTTAAGGGTTTTTTTTTTTTTTTTTTAAAACCCTGTGATAAATAATAATATCAGCTTGGGAAGATCCTCCTATGGTTCCTCTTTCATGTAGTGGTTAGTTATGGCTTAAATGCTGCTACAAAGATCACTTTTTCCTCCTGATCACAAGCCAATTTCCTCCTGGCAACCAGCAATCTCCTCATATCACATGTGAAAGACAATGGAAACTTGCAATGGTGTTATAACGTTTTAAAACGGGTTTATTAAACTTAAAATCTCACATAGATGTACACTCACGTTTAGTACAATAAAAACAAGCCTTGATATAGCACTTAGCACTTAGTTTATTTGCGTATTCATTAATTAATTTTTTATTGATACACGCATCTTGTTGGGCGTTTTTACCACGCTATATTTATTTCCACACTTCAGCATTTATTGTTATATGTATTTTATTCATTCATTTCACGGATTTATTTATGTATTATTTCTTCACCTTGGATTGATTTATTTGAATTATCTCATACATTATTGTTATAGCACGGTCCAATACGTTGCTGCTATACATACTGGAATATTGACATCAATAAGTAGACGCTTCTGTGGAACCATTCTTTGGAGTCTCCTCCCCCTTAGGATTGGTTTCTTGGCCTGGATGAAAGCGCCACACTTTTTTTCTTGATATATGAATTATTTGTATCAGGATCTTTTTATCTATTGATATAAGCGCTCGATCTCGATATATTTTTTATATACATATTTTTACCATTATCTTATTTATCCTACCTAATTTAATTTTAGTGTATTTTAACTGTTATCGTTGTTATTGTTCATTTATCTTGCAAGCACCACATTCTTTACTTTTTAATTTACTATTGGTGTGGGAACACTTTAATGGTGGCTGCGGCATTTCTATTTTTATCTAGACTTTTATATTGATCCCCCCCCCCCCCCCCCCCCTGGTGGTTTGCGCATTTGGTCTCCCCCCTGTACGCAAAGCCTTGATATACTTATGGACAGCAAAAGGGGGGTGATAATGTCACCTGGAGACCGAACCTGCAGCTACGGTTCCCAGCGTTCTCCTCGTCCTTAGCCTGTAGTACAAAAACACCTCACTTCCTTCCTCGTCAGCCAATCAAACTCCTCCTACCGGTTTCGTCACAATCTCGTGACTTCCTCTGGGAATTGTGATAGGCTGACATTTTTCCCATTCATTTTATAGCAGCAATCGCTGCCATTTTCTTGTAGCCAGCGATCGCCGCCATTTTCTTATAGCCCACTGGTATAATTGGACTGCAGTGATTCATTTAGTAGATATCATATGCTGACATATTATACTATATAAAAAAAAACATACTTACATTCATATTGTGGTGATAATCTACTGAGTTACTACTGCTGTTCAGATATGTATACTACCATAGCCTATACAAGCCTATTTGCCCATACTATTAAGCGACCCCTAGTGGTGAAAAATATTCGGTGCACTATAGATCACCTATTTCTATGCCCATATTAAAACAGTCTCTGACTATTATTTAATGAGGGTGTGTTTACTCATTGTTATATGAATATAATATGTATCTACTGTATGTCATGATAGAATCTAACACCCACTATTAACACAATATTAACCCAATAGTGTGTAAAATACTCAACCTTACATGAATAACCAATACCATTATGCGTCCTCAATGCCCAATGGGTTGCCCCCCCACAGTACTAGTAATCTGCTTGGGTATTAGTTATATGGTGTAATATTTGCAGATTTTGGAATGCGGTGTGGGGGTCTTGTAGCACGTTTTTTTAATTTTGTACACTGACATACCTCAACCATATATCAACCTATTTTCCACCAATCTTTGTTTGAAATGAATTCAATTTTATGTATTTTGTCTAGTTTCTGATGGTCTTCATAATTCCAAGATTAATTTGTTGAATGGAACGTATTCTTCACTATTGTCATCTGCATATTCAAACTCAAAGTCTTCTCCAGCAGACTGCACGTGAGTATCGTGACATAAGTTTTATAATGAACATTTTTATAAAGATTATAGAAAAGAGGATACATGGTATACATAGCTCACATTTCACAGTCCAAGCACACAAAAGTATAGAGGACAAGGAAAGCTGTAAAAAAAAGTAAGGCCAGACATACACAGAGCAAATTTCTTTCTTGCAACCACGAGTTACAGGAAAGAAATTTGCTTGATTTCCCCCATCAACACAGACCGTGTTGATGTGGGAATTTCTACTGCCGGGCCATTGTCTTTTTAGCAGCTGCTAGCTCGTAGGTAAAACCCAGGATGCTGGTTGTACCCAAGTTGACTGATCGACTTGGTACATTCAACCTGCCTATATATGGTTCGAATCTTGGCCGATTCCTGTTGAACCAGCTGAGATTTGAACTGTGTATGGCCTGCCTGTCACATTAACATCGAAAAGGATACACCAACAGAGGTTAATTTACATAGCTGAGTGCGTGACCTCTTTCGTTGCAATTTCAAATTATAAATGGTCACATCTGGACATTTGATGTGTGCTGACACGTGCCATAAGTTTTAGGAAACCTTTGCTGAGAGAAATATGGTGGCTGACATTTTCAACCTATCCCTCTTAAATAATTAGCTCTCTTGAGGTAATACTAACCTGCTGGTCACATTACCTGACCCAAAATAAGTATGTTAGTAAAAAGATATCGCTTTACTTTTCATAGGTCAGTGACTGTGAAAGTGTTCAAATCTGAAGGGTAACATAACATTTAAGGCAGTTTGCATTTTCAGAAAAGAAAAGCAGTGAATGCTTCCATAAGCTTTGGGCAATTGGTTAGTTCTTTTTTGATATATTGCCAGGGTGTTTTCCAGTAGGGTGCCATACAGGTCCACCTTCCATGGAGGGGTGTCCTGTGGCTGGATTAGTAAGTGCCCCTCCTTTTTGTTTTCTCATAGGTGAAGTAACCAACAGTGTTTTTTTCCGCTTATGTTTATTTACTGGAATTTTATTTTCCTGCTCCTTCTGTATTAGAAGATTGGAAGCTGTTATAGCTGCAAAGGGTTGGCCAACTCAATATTGAACCCTACGGACTTGGACTGGGATGCCATTAAAGTTCATGTGTGTGTAAAGGCTGGCATCCCGATACTTTAAAGGGGTGAATAAGGTTCAGGAAGGCAGTTTTTTTTAATATAAAACCAAACTCAAGAACTCGGGGACATGACCGCAAACTAACTGGAGGAAAGTTCAAAACTAATTTTAGAAAGTATTATTTTACTGAAAGGGTAGTTGATGCTTGGAATAAACTTCCAGCAGAAGTAGTGAGACAGTTAACTGTAAACTGCTTTAAACATGCTTGGGACAAACGGATCTATACTCCAACCAAAAAAGTTAATGAAAAAAAAAAAAAAAAATAAGCACACTGAATGGACTACTTGGTCTGTTTCTGACGTCACTTTTTTATGTTTCTTTGTTTCTATCTTCCCCTTGTGGTGATCCTAGGAGCAAACAGGTGGGCAGTAGCAGCGTTAATAGTGTTTGGCATAAGGCAGGAGCTTGTAGAGGAAAAGAACACCAGGAGGCTGATGTTGATCTACAGCTGGGAGCTCTTCTTCACAAATCATGGGCAATGTAAGCACACCTTGGGGCAGTGGGAGGCTTCTCTCGTTGTACCCAGTAGGGTGCAGTAGCACAGTGCTCTTTCGGCTAACTAGGAATAGCTATACTTAGCGCAGATCACATGGTCCAGAGTCAGGTCCCAGATACCTTTGTTGGGTAGGGAAAAACTTAGACCTAGCTCTGACTCCCTTCCCCTATCGGGATATACGCTATCCCCGGAGCACCTTCCTCCAGTTCCTATGTACCAAAAGAAATATGTTGTCTGCGTTGGCAGGGATGCTGCAACAGCTTTCTAGGATTTTTGTTGGTTTGGGCCAAAGGGGTCCCCTTCTCCTCCCCTCCTTATTAACAGAGAAGGAACTTGTGGAGGACGATGCAGAAGTAGACAACTTTGTACCTGAAGATGGGGAGGCAGAAACTCCTTTTTTGAGTACTCTGCGTCTGAAGATCCCTCAGACTCAAAAGGTCTTTGTGCAGTTTCTCACAGAAGTGATGTGCACTGATCTGAAGGTACTGCTTCCAGAGTCCTCTCCTTATAAAGTTCTGCCCCTGGGATCATTGCAGCCGCCACAGTTGTTCCCTATACATTCCACTTCAAGGATGTCTTGTATGTGGACTGGACTCACCATGACAAGGTGTTTGGCTCGTGGCTACAAACTGGAATTGCAGAGCTTTCCTCCTTCACACTTCATGCTTTCAAATGTTTCTTTGAATCCACAAAAAAGATTTGCTCTTTTGCAAGCTCTTGATCATCTTCTTTTTCAGGGAGTGACTGTTCCAGTTCCAGAGGACAAAAAGTCCAACGGACTAATCAAATCTCATTACAGTCCCAAAACCAAATGGAGAGGTTTGTCCCATCACGAACCTCAAGCATCTCAACAGGTTTCTGCAGATGCGGAAGTTCATTCATGTGCATTCTGTGGTGGCCTCTCTTCAGCCTGGGTATTTCCTGGCATCGATGGACATGAAGGATGCTTACCTACATGTCACAAACTTTCCTTCTCACCAGAGGTTTCTACGAGTATTCCCCAAGGTCTTGGCTCTGATTCTGGGCTTGCTACAGACTAATCTAAGGGAGCAATCTGCTCCTCGTTTGTAGCACAATGTGTCTTTCGCAGTATGAACTCTGGAGAGGTTTGGCTGGGTTTTCAACCCTCAGAAATGTTCATTGCTCCTGGCTCAAAAGTTGGATTACGTGGGCCTAATCTTGTATACTTCCCAGGCAAGAGAGATTCTCCCTCCAGACAAAATCAGGGGGATTCTCTAAGGACGCTAAGAAGTCCCTAGATTTGCCTTTGTTTTGGGAAAATGGTTGAGGAGATGTTCTGATGGCATGGAAGAGGAGGATGCAGTTGTCAGACTCTCCAATGTCCTTAAACTCTAGCACTCTTTGGTCTCTGGACTGGTGGATGTCTTTCCAGCTTCTGAAGATGGTAAAGTCCTTTCTCCCCCTCTCTTGAAAGGTGTTGACAATGGACACCAGCTTAATGGGTTTAGGGGGAGTTCTAAATCATCTTGTCTGGGTGGAGCTTCTTGTTCCCACTCTGCATGTGGTGCACATTCCAGGAGTATAAAATGGGTAGGTGGTTTTCCTTAGTCATCAGCAATTGTCTCCAGGGGAATGGACTCTTCGCCTGGAGGTGTTCAGGGAGTTCTGTCAATGGTGGGGCATACACGATTTGGACCGTCTGGCATCCAAGTTCAATGCACAACTGGACAGATTAATCTTTAGGACCAAGGATCCTCAGGCGTTTGGAGACTTTCCTCAATCTAGATATATTGGTGCCAGTTACCGACCAGATAAGAGTAAAAGTTTTTATCCAAAATCTGGTTATTTTGGGACATTTCCATCAGGCATGGTGCATAGTGCCCTATTGACTGCATTTTCTGAAACAGATTGGGGATGTCGGATGCATTTGGGCGATCTTATTCGTCAGAAATACCAGCGTAAGAGAGTTTTATAGTTGGATTCAATCAGGGTTGTGTTGACAGACATTTTAAGGAAAAATTTTGACAATATCCTGCCACCAGGTCGAAAGTCATTTTGAGCTCTTGTTCCCACAATTTCATGTAAGGAAGTTTACAATTTAGGTCCGTTAATAGATTATACACTATAGAAACCTGTCCTTTCATCAAAAACTTAGATTGGCAGGATACTTCAAACAGTGTCAGTGTTGGGGAGCCGTCTTGAGATCGGAGTTTAGTTCTGACTTAGGATGCAAGTTGAGTATATCAAAATGTTTCAGCAAAGTGCACAGAAATGAGGTAAGGTGTAGTTTGTCACCATTTAAAAAGTCTCCTGTACGTAATGAACAAATCGTTAATTGATTTGTTATAGTTTTTATTAGCAATAATCCAGAAAACAGATCTTTAATATTACTTATTCTCATTGCAGTTCTTCCTCATATCTCTTTCGTCTGATGGCAGTCATTGTTCATCATGGTGACATGCATTCAGGACATTTTGTTACCTATCGACGATCCCCTCCTGCAGCCAAGAGCCAAAAGCATTCCAGCCAGCAGTGGTTGTGGATTTCAGATGACACAGTGCGCAGAGCAAACATACAGGAAGTTCTCTCGTCTTGTGCTTATTTGCTGTTCTATGAACGTGTGTTTTCAAAATCCTGTAATCTAGGACATGAAACCAGAGCAGAGGAATGAAGAGAGCAAAGGGGACACAGCTCTGTTTTACATTTCAATTCATACGGTTTCACTAAGGATCAACTATTAAGCCAAACCTTACAATGGAGTGCAACAGACTTCACACCTATACTGCTGGAAATAAAAAGTATGAGGTACCACATTTCTTTTGCAAAAGAACAAAATGCTGAAATAGTTGTCCATTTTTCCTCATTAATTAAATATATTTCAATTATTTATGTTGTACTATTCATAATTGACATAACTTTTTTTCTGGAGATTTCATAGCTTTATTTTTAACCTGAAAGATTTTCTCTGTTTTAAGAAGCAAAGAACCCAAGATGATAATTGTATAAAGTATATGTAGGAACATAAGTGCCCAAAAATGTATGTAACTGGTCAACATTTCTACATAGAACTTGAATATCTTACCTAAAAACAAAGATATAATATATTGTAGTTTACTAATCCTAATGCCGCGTACACACGATCATAATTCTCGTCGGAAAAAGCTCTGATGGTTTTCTCGACGGAATTCCGCTCAAACTGTCTTGCCTACACACGGTCACACCAAATTCCGACCGTCAAGAACGCAGTGACGTACAACACTACAACGAGCTAAGTTTAATGCTTCCGAGCATGCGTCGAATTGTTTCCGAGCATGAATAGGAATTTTGCGCGTCAGAATTGCTACAGACGATCTGAGTTTCCGATAGAAACCTTTTCTGTCGGAAAAATTGAGAACATGCTCTCAATTCTTTGCTGTCGGAAATTCGGCCAGCAAAATTCCGATGGAGCCTACACACGGTCACATTTTCCGATGGAAATCTCTCATCGGTCTTTTTCTGGCCGGAATTCCGATCGTGTGTATGCGGCATTAGATGTGGGGTTACATTAAATTTCTTTTTTTTCAGGATGAGTACATTTTCTGCAAGTACATAAATTATTCATTGGTCCTGCAAGAAATCTTGTGTCCTTATAACTTCATGTGCACTGAACTGATATCTCAAACAATGTCTTTCTTCTATGAACTATAATCCTCCATGTAGTGGAGATGATGAGAGGGAGCAGCGTTTCAGCATAGCAGTATAGGGTGACAATGCCGCTGCTCCATAAACGCAGGACGCTGAGTGGGTGTTGTCACCCTATGATAGGAATGTGTCACTGGCAGGATCACCATATAAAAATAAAAACCCAACAAAGAATACTAATGGAGCCATTTACTGGTAAACTGCAATATATTACATTTTGTTTTTGTGTTAAGATATGGTTTAAATCTTGTAAAACCAATGTTTACATGTGGATCATACCTAATATCCAGCTAAAAGGCTTAGTTATACTTCTCTTGAAATGTAAAATGCAAGAAAATATTGTTTTATTGCTGTATTTATTTGCTTCTTGTGTATATGTGTAAATAAGAGATTATTTATTCTTACCTTGACAGTTTGTATTAAATAACCTGTAATATACAATTTAATTTTAATATGTTGTAATATTATGTGGTAATAAAGAAGTTTTCCTGAAAAATTTTGTTACAAGCTATACAATATATGCCGTTTTATTTTTTGCAATTACCAACAGACCAATATTTAATCCTGCTATATACTCAGTAAAAATACTTGTATTTTAAATCTGAACTCTGTGCACAGACAATATTATTCATAAAAGCAACAACATGCTCACCTTACTAAATTTTTCATCTATTCTTCATTAAAATATCTCAGTCCGTGAAAGTGCTTGTTTACATCATATCCATTGAGCTGCATTTTTCTATGTGCCTTGTTGACATCATACATGTGCAGTAGCGCATACCATGGGCGTAGCATAAGGAGTCGCAGGAGTCACACTTGCGATCTCGCCCTTAGATCCAGGGGGCCCGTGCGGCTTTATCCTGTCATTATCGAGCTACTTTTCCCCGCACAAAATCCTGGAGATGGCTCCCATCTGCCTTGTGTCACACAGCTGAGCTCTATAATCCAGTTCTCAGCTTCCACTCTGCCTTCTCCCGAAAAAGGGTTAAAGACCCCCCGCAGAGCGCCGCCGTAGCGGCGCTTTGCGGCGGTATTGCCGCGGTTTCACCGCGGTGTCCCATTCTAATCAATGGGAAGGAGCGGTATAGGAGCGGTGAACACACCGCTCCTATACCGCTCCAAAGATGCTGCTAGCAGGACTTTTTTTGTCATCCTGCTAGCGCACCGCTCCAGTGTGAAAGCCCGCCGGCTTTCACACTGGAGTTAAAGGGGTCGGATTTTTTCATACGGTGAACAGGCGCTATTTTTAGCGCTGCACCGCATGAAAAACGCCCCGTGTGAAAGGGGCCTAATTGGCCAGGGAAAAGTTGTGCTGTTTCCTGAACAGAGTGGCGCCTGGGTCAGTGAAGTGTGGCTCTGTGCTGCTGTGTGATGACACATTGTGGGGACAGTGAGCTGCCTCCCTGTCACAAAGACAGAGATGTGTTTCATTACCTGGAGGGGGGCACCGGATTGCCAACCACCTGTAAATTTACGGACACTTTATAATAATCAGCCAATTTTGCGATGTCTGTAAGCCCTGGTTCACACAGAAGATGTGCTGCGTTTCCCCGCATTGCACTGCATGGCAATCACACGGCATCCACGCGATCTGCTGCAGGTGTCAATCTTGGATTACCGACACTGCAAAACAGATTACAAAGCGCAGTGAAATTGTGTGAACACGCATGCAATGGTGCAGATGCGATGCGATTTGAGCCATACAAAACGTATGGCTCAAGTTGCACTGCACAGACATTGCATGTAATGTGCACAAGAATGCGGTGCAATTCCTGTGCGAATCACATGCAGTGTTCTGCACGCACCAGTGTGAAACCAGACTAAATGTCTAGGAATGGCAGCCACTGCCCATAAACCAAATATGGCCACAGGTCAGCTTGCAACTGCGTATGCACAGTTCCAAAAGCAGCAAAGTGGTGTTTGTGTTCGGTGTGTGCTCAAGCCAGGCTGGGTTAGGCATAGTGACATCATGATGTTTGGCACCTTTTCTGAAATGCAAGGAGTGGAGAAGGAGCACTGCCCTGGTACTCCGAGTTGGAAGAGGCTCAAAGCTTACCCTCAGTGCCCTGTACCCAGCGAGCAATTCATATATCAAGCCTTATATCAGTGACCCCCCCCCCCCACTTTAGAGTATTCGCTCCGTGAAAGGTGGTCTGTGGTCACCGGAGTCCCCCCCCCCCCCATCAGAGAACCCAGCTTTCCCCTTTAAAGTGGTAGTAGACTTTTTTTTTTTTTTTTTTTTTAAACAAATATCTCCTAAACTTGCACTGTTTTGGCAGCAGCCAGTGCCGTCACTCTGAGCTGTGTGCCGCTGTGGAGACTCCTGTGCATGTCATCACGGCTCATCCCAATAGACAGCCGGAGTCCTCGAGCCTGGAAGGAAAACCAAGTGAAGATGGAAGCCTCTGCAGTGGTGACAGCGTGCTGTTGGAAGGCTTTGTTCTAAGGTAAGTCTTTCATAATGTGCTAGTATGCAGTTCATATGAGCACATTATGCCTTTACCTTGCAGGGCTTGTTTTTGTTTGAAATGCCTTTACTACCTCATGTTGTAAAGCGCTGCGCAAACTGTTGGCGCTATATAAATCCTGTATAAATATAATAATAATAATAATAATAATAATAATACTGCTTTAAATCGGAGTTCCCCATTACAACATCAGAGTTTGCAGAATTCCCCTTTACAGTACAAGGGGGAAATCTTGTGGATCCTGATATAAGAATGTGATGTAGAGGAATGATGCAGACCTTAATGTAAGGGGGAACTGAGATTGTTGTGTAAAAGGGGGGAGGCTCTGGTGTTCAGAGACCCTAACATCAGGGTCCACAGAGTTCCCTTTTACATCAGGGTCCACAGAGTTCCCTTTTACATCAGGGTCCACAGAGTTCCCTTTTACATCAGGGTCCACAGAGTTCCCTTTTACATCAGGGTCCACAGAGTTCCCTTTTACATCAGGGTCCACAGAGTTCCCTTTTACATCAGGGTCCACAGAGTTCCCTTTTACATCAGGGTCCACAGAGTTCCCTTTTACATCAGGGTCCACAGAGTTCCCTTTTACATCAGGGTCCACAGAGATCCCCCTTACACTGTAAAGGGTAACCCTGCAGACTCAATGTTCTTATTCCAGAATCTTCTTTTCTTAAGATCCATGAATTCCATCTTGTCCACACCTAGATTGTATGTAAAAAATATTATACAAATTCTCATATAATTTCATGAAGAATGCCCTAAGTTCCATTTCACTCCCCCTCCACACAACCAGCACATGTCAATGAATCTTCTCCCAGGGGTCACATGTGCCCCAAACTCACTCATGCCTTCTACCATAGCCCACTCTCAAAACCCCCATAGCTACTCTCTTAATCTGTCAGCAAAATTAAAATATTTTCCAAAATAAATATCAAAAGATCCAAAACATACTCATACTGTAATTTCATTTCTGGTCGATATTATTGCAAGAAGTACTCAACTGCTTTTAAACCCATTTGTTGGGGTTATTGTGGTATACAGTGACTCCCCATCTAATGAAACTAAATTATCATTGTGCACAACCCATGTGGAATTTTAAGAACATCTTTACTATCCTGAATGCATGACAGAAAACGAGTGACCAGAGCCATAAGCATTCTGTCTACATAATCGCCTATTTTATCATTAGGACTACCTACAGCTGACATGACAGGACGTCCAGGTGGCGCCTTTCTATTTTTATGTGCCTTAGGAAATATATCAAATATAGGTATATTGTACTCCTCAACCTTTTATATACTCATTTTTATCCATCGTTTCTATTGTTCTTTTATATTCTGTTCTATTCTGTTTTATTAACTTTTTCCTATTTTATTCTATTCCATTCTTTTATTTTCTATCCTTCACAACTCTGTGTGACCCGTCCAAAAGTCAGGGGGTTAGCAAGCATAAGAGTACAGGCCAAGAGCTGGGTTTAATTTGGTGACTTCTTAAGCTCTAGGATACCTTACCAGCTTTACGAGTCACGAGAAGAGTTGCTTTCTTTTATTTGAAGAATAGCACATACATTGTAAAATATAAGACATCACCATAATTATTTTTTTAAAAAGCCACCCCTTGCACCTGACCCCTCCCATGCCATCTTACAAACTAATTGACCATGCTTGCCCACCACATCATCCCCCATTGGTCATCCGTTCCACTAGCACCGTACCTTGTTATACCCATACTCATACCCACAGTACCCTCCCCATTTGCCATGGATCTGTTACCATGGAAGGGCGAGGGGCAGCTATCGCCTTTAAACTCTTATTAATGGTCAGTAAACACCAATGATTTCTCAAATAGGATTCTAACTGGCCCACACGGACAACTTAATCTGGTAAGGTCTTCTGCACCCTAACCTACATGTATCTATCACAGCCCCGACACCGATCCTCATGTTCTGCAATTGGATATGAAGGTTCTCCCCCTCTACTCTATTATTCCTAATCTTATTATCTTATGATAATAGCCCCTAGCTCTCTGAACAATTCTGTCATAGACAGAAAAACTGGCCAACAGGGTTTCCCTGTATTGTAGAGAGAGGATGATTGTTAATCATGTGGAGGAGGGTGTTGCTGACTGTGGACTTTCAAAAAGTCAATGTTCTCATTCCAGATCCCTCTTTTCTGCTACTCCAAAACCCTCAAAGTAAGCATATCATCCTGTTCATCAAACTCATTTGTAGGGAGAGAATTCTTTCTTTCTATAAAACCAACTCTAAATAAGAAGAGAATAACATTCTTAAAAATGTTTAATTCATCAACTCCAAATATCTGTTCAAAATCTACACCTCTCCGTAGGAGGGATTAACGTTCTCTCTTAGTAACCTCTATTTCCTTTCGCCCTCCTGTATGTTTCCCTTTAGGGCACTCCTCATTCCATTTTCAGTTTACCCTAATTGTTTGCCCTGTCTTTTTTGATCTCCTTTTTCTTCTCAAAAAATGTAACCTACATTTCAAATGTTTCTTCTTTTTTTTTTGCTCCACTATCGCATTGATCTGCTTCAGCAACAGAAATATCACTTAGTCACGTACCTTGGTTAGAGACCAAGTTGACGAGAGGGCTTCTCTTGCAGCTCTGGTCCAAGCACCCCTGAATGTGGTGACAGAGGTACAAGGCTCAAAGAAGCACAAGGTGCCAGTAGCTTGGTAGCAGGTGATTACCACGGATAGCAATGTAGTCTAGGTGAGCCAGGGTTATACACAGCGAAGCAGCAGCGTGGATAGGAAGCAGGCAGAGCAAGGTCCAGTAGCAGGCCAAGGTCAGTACCAGGAAGCAGACAGAGCGAGGTCCAGTACCAGGCCAAGGTCAGTACCAGGAAGCAGACAAAGCGAGGGTCAGTACCAGGGATGCAGGCAGATGCAAGCCAAGGTGGATACCTAGAATGCACAGAGCAAGGTCAGGAACGAGCCGGTTTAGCAACGGAGGATCAGTCTGCAAAAACGGGAACAGAGGTCACAGGAAAGCTGAAGAACATGCAGCAATTGGCACACCAGGATTTCCTTTAACTAGGCAGCTTGGCGCTGATGTTTTTCAGTGCACGCTGGATATTAGCCAAAGATTGTCTGTGTGCTGGTACATGTACATGTGCTTGAGCCTTAGCTGCATGGGAATGAGCTGTTGTATTGGTTTCCTGACACACTTGCATAGTGCCCATATTCCTTTCTCTTTCAACATCTACTACTATTCCCTGTCAAAACAAAAATTGTTGTTTCTTTCTCACTTTTTCTTTGTTTTGCAATTTTTCTACCTTCTTCCTCAAGATTTTATTCCATTTATTAAATTCTACACTTTCTTTGAATCCTTTTAGAATATGAATGGATTAGTACATATAATGTGGAAGAAAGCATACTTAAAGGTTAAGTTAACCTTTGGGAACATGTTAAATTTTCTACCTATTTTTAGGGTGAAACATGTAACATGTTCGCAATGCTGCTGTCCGAGGAGTCCCACATACTAGCTGTCAATTTTTGAAATCAGCATGGCCATGCGGGGCTCTGTGTGTGAATGAACTACAAGCCCAACATCCTTTGCGGCTGTTGGCTTGTATTTCTCAAGGAGCTGTGTAGCGCCATGGTGGTTCATTGATTCTTCCTGTCAGATTGTATCTGCTTGCCCATACAGGATTTACGGGGCACACAGATACACTGACAGATCTGCAGGAGACCTGCATGGCACCAGCGATCTGCTAAGCACTGGTGCAATGCTTTACAGGCTCCAAGAAAAAAAATGCAATTTTTATTATTGTAACCTGCAAAAACAATGTGCATTTATAAATTTGTTCTAAAAAGTGAGCTTATCCTTTTAAGGATAGTCCTGCATACTTTAGCCAGTGTCAACATCTTTACTTTCCACACCACCTCATGACTCTGTGGCTCATGTACAATATCAATCCCCCACCCTGGCCACCCTTGCCTACAACATCACCTCCAGCTTGCTGCCTTACCCACAAACAACACCAGCCTCATGCACAGTGCACTGTGGGGTGCTTAGCGGGCAAACATCCTGCCGAGCGCACCGCAAATTCGGGTGCTCGGCGAACACCCAAATGGACGCTTTTCAGGGCCAAACCAATGTTCGGCCCAAACAGCCTATCCCTAGTGTTGATTTAAATGTCAGGTGGAAATATTGCAAAAAACATTTTCTTTGTGGACTTGCCAAAAGTGCTTAGATCTTCTTAGAATGGATCAGTACATATAATGTGGAGGAAGGCATACTTAAGGATAGTCCTGCATAATTTAGCCAATGGCAACATCTTTACTTTCCACACCACCCCACTTCCATAGCTCATATACAACATCCCCCTAAGAGCTTAATGTAAATAGATCGAAAACAAAACCAGAGAAATCCCCTGCTCAACTTAACGACCAACCTGCAAACTACTGAATTATCCTAACAGTATGCATTAAAAACAGGGATTTGGTCTGCACACATTTCCAAATACATGTGTAAACTACAGAGCCCTGTCAAAGCACCCTAGTATTTTCTGGAGTTCTAACTCAAAATTTTGAGAGTCTCCACAGTGGAAGCACATGCATTATAGCATAGGCAGAGGGCAAGTGAGCCTGGAGGAGGTCCAGCCCTCCTTAAAGGCACAGGGGCGCATCTGAACACCCATCACATAGCACTATGGCAGCAAAGGTGTCCAGTGCATCCCCTCACCAGTATTTCAACAGTACAAACAAACAGCTCGAAACCAGCACTTGTTCTAGACTAGCCCTGGTATGCTTCCTAACACCATGTTTTTTAGACTGCTCACACATCGATTCAGCTGGTGGTGTGAGTGCGAGTTTGAAACTGGGAGGCCGCCTTCCCTATCTGCTATTCATGCCACACAGCTTTGCCATAATGTAGATATGGCTAATGATGGTTGCATGAGGGTGTTATGATAATAGCCCCTAGCTCTTTGAACAATTCTGTTGCAGACAGAAAAACTGGCTGATGGGAATCCCCATATCTAGAGAGGATGAAGGCTGATCATGTGGAGGAGGGTGTTGTTGGCTGTGGACTTTCGAAAAGTTTATTTTCCCCTTCCAGATCCCTCTCTTTTGATCTAAAAGGATAAGGTAACATGGTCGAGTCACTCATTCACAGAGCTCTGTGAATAGAAAACTTCAAGGTCCGGCAGCCTTTGAGGCCGTCGGCATGTAGTTTTCAATGAATTACCATGGTGCTGTGAGTGCAGTGGTAGTTCATTCATTCTTCCTGTCGGAATGTATTGGCTTCCTCTTATGAGGTATGAGGAAGCTGATACACTGACAGATCTGCAGGAGACCTGCATGGCATCACAGTCTGCTGATCGCTGGTGCAATGCTTTACAGCAGGCGTCTTCAAATTATGGCCCTCCAGGTGTTCAGGAACTAGAATTCCCATCATGCCTTGTCATGTCTGTGAGTGCTCAGAGTTTTACAATGCCTCATGGTACGTGTTGTTCCGCAACAGCTGGAGGTCCGTAGTTTGAAGATCCTTGCTTTACAGGATGCACATTTTTTTTTTTTGCCTGTGTGCCTTTATTATTTTTTGTCAAAAGGTGATCTTATCCTTTAAGGTCCAGGTACTCCATCCAAATAAAAAAATATATATTTTTCACAAAAACTTTTAAATGATCCCAAACAAAGCCATTCTGTGATTCCAATTCTAGCCAATATTATTGCAAAAAGCACTCTGTTGCTTCTTTGCCCACCTTATAGGGAATACAGCTATACAGTAACTCCCCATCTATTAAAGCTAACATTTCATTGAGTTGAACCCGTGTGGAATCAAGAATTTACAGAACATCTTAATTATCCTAATTTTTATCCACATCATCTATCTGACCTTCTTCCAAAAGCTTCTCAAAGTAAAGCTTTGAGAAGCTCATTTGCAGGGAGTGATTTTTTCTTTCTATAAAACAAACTTTACGTAAGAAAATAATAAAATTGTTAAAAAATGTAAATTCATCAACTCGAAATACCGGTTCAAAACCTACACCTCTCCATAGGAGAGAGTAGTATTCAGCTTTCAGTTAGAGAAAGTTAAAGTGGATGTAAACCCGATTCATTAAATTTGAGCTGGGCACATATATCTGCAGTGTTTTGTTATCTCTCTTCAAAGCCCTATGTCCTGTAGCTGTCTCTTGCTCCGTTCTTCTGTTATGAGCCTGATAACTCTCTAAGGCCCCTTTCACACTGGGGCGGTTTGCAAGCGCTATTGCGCTAAGAATAGCGCCTGCAAACCGACCCGAAACAGCTGTTGCTGTTCCTTCAGTGTGAAAGCCCGAGGGCTTTCACACTGAAGCGGTGCGCTTGCAGGACGCTCAAAAATGTCCTGCAAGCCGCATCTTTGGCTCGCTATAGGAGCGGTATAGGTTCAGGAACTCAAATACATATTTTGTTCCGATTCCTCCAGTTGCATTTACCGCTCCTATAGCGCCCGGTCCCATTGAAAACAAAGTTTAGGAGTTTGTCTATGGGAATGTTTGACCATTCTTCCAGAAATGCAAACAATGGGGGAGCGCGCCGAACCCGCCCGCAAAACGCTGCAATAGCGGCGGTTTGCGGGCGGTATTGACCCTTTTTCGGCCGCTCGCGGGGGTAAAAACACCCCGCGAGCGGCCACAATGCGCCGCTAAAACGCCGGTAAAGCGGCGCTAAATATAGCGCCGCTTTGCCGCCAGCGCCCCCACCGCTCCAGTGTGAAAGCAGCCTAACTCTCTTTTGTGAGCATTTGCGTAGTAATGTCTTTCTTCTGGCGATTCTCTGTCAAATATGATAAAAGCAGCCTGAGTTTTGTGTTGGGGAGGATGCTATAAATAGATTGTACCTGCTAGGATGGGATCTACTACTGACATTTATTTCTAAACCTTATATAAAGTTGAAGAGAATAGATATACATGTAAAACGTATGTAGGGAGATTTGTTTCATCCCTGTGTATCATCTGAGGCTGTTCACTTCACTGGGTATGTGTAAAACGGCTTGTTTCACACTTGGGCAACCTTTTCCAGCAAATTTGGACCTCCAAGTTGTACCCCACGATTCTCAATGATAACCATTCATATCTGTGCTACTTCAAGTCGCACCAACTTCAAAGTAGTCTCTGTACTACTTTGGTGTGACTACACAGGTCTCTATATTACACAGGCATTCCCAGAAGTTGGGGCCAAGTTGCAGCAGCAAAGTAGCAGCAAAATAGTGTGACTTTCAGGTCGCAGTAGTGTGAATAAGATTCATGGATAACACCTTTGAATTTGGTCTTATTGTCACTTGTGCATCCTGAAAGTGGGGCAAATTCGTCCCTGCACTACCTTGGTTTGACTTTGATGCGATTTGAGGTCCATTCACCACAAGATTACACAGGCATTGCTTCAAGTCACAGCAAAGCTGTGCAATTTTAAGGTCGCACAAGTGCAAATGGGGCCTAATTCAAAGGTGTTATCAATTAATCTCATTAGGTTACTTTCACACTTGGGTGACTTTTCATGTAGCTTTGGACCTCAGAGTCGCATGAAAAATTTCCCCCCATGATTTCCATTCATATCTATGCAACTTCACCCATGTTCACATAGCTCTAAATTGACATGTCAAATTGCAGGCCAAATCGGAGCCTATTGACGGCAATGGAACTGTCCAAATTGGTGCGAAGCTGCATCGATTCCCAAATGTAGTTCCTGCACTACTTTGGGCGACTTCAGGGGGCGATTTCTTAACTCCCAACTTTTTGAGATGGGAATGAGTGACACCTATTAGCAAAAGTATGTATGCATAGGACACACCCGCTAACCCGCCTCCTTAAAGGAGAATTCAAAAAAAAAAAAAATTTGTTAAACCCCCAAGTGCTTTTTTTTAACCAATAATGTTCCTTTAGATTGGCTTTGTAAATTTACAAACAAAGCCATTTAGAAATTAGATGAAAGGTTTAGCGCTGGGAAACCCTTTTTTGAAAGATAAAAAGTGCATTTTATATACAACTATATAGCTCAGAACAAAATGAGGGACAAATGAGGAGGAAAGAGGGACAGAAGGACTTTGTTCCAAATCAGGGACAGTTGGAACCTATGCGATTTCACTAGACATCTGTGCAGGAGAGTGCACTGATGTCTCTGAAATCACTCACAAAGTTGGGCTGAGGCCCCTTTCACACTTGTGTGACTTTTCCTGCAACTTTGGGTATCAGAGTCGCATGACAAGTCATACCCCATGATTTTCAATGATTACAATTCATATCTGTGCAACTTCAAGTCACACCGACTTCAAAGTAGTCCCTGTACTACTTTGGTCTGACTTTGATGTGAGTTGAGGTCCATAGACCTCAAGGTTACACAGGCATTCCCTAAAATTGCCGTCACAAAATTCGCAGAAAAATCGCAGCAAAATTGCGTGACTTTCCCTGAGACTCCTGCGTCCATAGACCTCAAGATTACACAGGCATTGCTTAAAGTCGCATCAAAATCGCGGCAAAAAAGCACTGCAAAATCGCGCCACTTTCAGGTCGCACAAGTGTGAAAGGGGACTAAGTCACTGTGCTGAGTACTATTATACCTAGAATATAAAGTAGTCCCACCATCAAACACTAGTAAACTAGTAAATGTTCTCAATATAATTGTGCTCAAATGGCTGAAAATCACACAGATGGTATCACCTACTGAAAGCTTGCATTGTACTCACCAGCAGAAACAGGGCATGCCTGAAAAAGGTCTACTGATCAGTCAATGGCTGAAAGTGCTGACCGGTGTGTTTCAGTGGGGGACAGTCCCCCTGTCAGAACATCATAGCTCAGTGGGGAGATCGCTGTACTAACATGGCTTTGGTATACGAAGTTGAACGGAAAAAAAAAAAAAACAGGCTTTACTGTCTGCAGAAGCCTACATTGCCCCCGCGATCCTTTAAACCCTTACCTATGGTCAATAAATACCAATGCTATCTCAGTAGGGATTCTAACTTCCCCTAATGAGAATCGAGTCTTGTAATCTAGTATCATTTTTTTCCTTTTTTATTTTATCTTTATTAAATAGGCTCTATCTAGGTATTTTTCTAGCTCAATACTGTTCTTATTATCTCAGGATAATAGCCCCTAGCTCTCTGAACAATTCTGTTGTAGGCAGAGAAACTGGCTGGCGGGGATGCCCTGTATTGCAGAGAGGGGTGATATGGCTGATCATGTGGAGGAGGGTGTTGCCGGTGGTGGCTTTTCATAAAGTGGATGTCCTTATTCCAGGTATCTCTTTTTTTCCCAATGCAACACAAAAGCGCACTAACGCATGTAAATGCAATGCTCTGTATGTATATGCAACTCATTGAGGGCTCAGAGGGGTGGCCAGGTGGGGCGGTCAAGAAATTGACGGCTGGGTTAACCTCCGACACCCAATACAGCAGGATGGGGCATTACGGCATTTTTAACTCGGTGTGCAGAGTTTGACAGGTGATACTGCCGGTCAATCCCGCCAATTGAGTTTAAAGGGGCCGTACTGCAACTATGTGCAATGCATGGACTTGAAACACGCAATTGTGGCATTATAAGGATGAATCAGGCTGTGAGGAGTTGTTATAACGCCTTCTCACCATCTGTCAAATGCAGATCACTTCTTAGATGGCACTGCAAGCCTGAATAAGCCCTAAAGGGTTCCTTTCATAAAACATGCAAAAACGCATGAACAAAATATGTTGCAATGTATGCAAGAATGCATACAAAATGCATATGAATGTGATGGCTTCATCTGTGTGTTTTTCATTGCATTCTGATGTGAACAAGTCTTTTTAATTTTTTTCCTGAAAATAAATAGTTTTAGAAAACAGTTGCACAAATATCATACAGCATAAAATTTGCAACTTTGTCACTGATAAAAAAAAAAAATGTGAACCTACCATGTTTTTATATTACATGTTCTCAGCTTTCTTAACTACTTGCCTACTAGGCACTTTCACCCCCTTCCTGACCAGTCCATTTTTAAGCTTTCAGCGTTGTCACACTTTGAATGACAATTGTGCAGTCATGCAACACTGTACCCATGTGACATTTTTATCATTTTGTTCACACAAATAGAGCTTTCTTCTGGGGATATTTAATCGCCACTGGGTATTTTTATTTTTTGCTAAACAAATGAAAAAAGACCGAAAATTTTGAAAACATTTTTTGTTTTCGTTTTTAAAGATTTTTTTTCGTTTTTTTTTTCGTTTTTGTTATAAAATTTTGAAGGAACAGTAATTTTTCTCCTTCACTAATGTGCGCTAACTTGCTGCACTAATGAGGCAACACTTATTAAGAGTCACTGATGAGGCTGCACTGATATGCGGCATTAATGAGGTGGTACTGATGGGCACTGATGAGGAGGCTAGACTAGAGAACATAGAATTTAGACTTTGTAGGCACTACAGTACACACATTTAGAAAAATATAATATCTTTAATATAAAAATTCAAAGCGACATAGAACAAAACAATTTAAAATTCACGCTATTGGGAATGCCTGTAATTAAAGAGGAAGTAAAGCCTCCTCACAAAAAAAACGGAACCTGCAAGGCAAAGGCATAATGAGCTAGTATGCATAGCATACTAGCTCATTATGAATAACTTACCTGAGAACGAAGCCCCCGAAGCGGTCCTCATCCATGACCTTCTCCGGCGCCATCAATACCGGAGTGACTTCCGGGTCTCGCCGCTCCAGCGATGTGATTCGCTGGAGCTCGGCATGCTCAGTGCGCCTGCGCGCCGCTGTCTACGGCGCATGCGCCGTAGACAGCGATGCCTCTTTTTTTCTAAATATCTCCTAAACCATGTAGGTTTAGGAGATATTTATTGGACCTACAGGTAAGCCTTAATCTAGGCTTACCTGTAGGCCAAAGTGGTTTGTAAGGGTTTACAACCACTTTGAGGTAATAAAGCTCTACCATCAACCTTATGCACTACATAGAAGAAGAATGGTATCTATAATACAGTTGATTCCAGAGTGCTGGTTATGATGTAGGGATGTGTCATGACTTGCTCTTGCTCTACATCAGGAGCTTAGGCAAGTTGGCAATACAAATAAAAACAAGGGCATAAGCAACCCTCACAATATAAATGCTGGTATATAGATCTAACTGAAAGATCTATAACATATATGTAAGGGGAATGCTGGAAATCCCAATACATCCATATAGTAACTAGGAGAGTCCATCCCATGAGCCTTCACATAGGGTAATGATGACAGGCAAAAAAAGCATAGGATGCTAACAAAGTAGTCCCCAAACACTGATAAAACATTAGGTTATATGGCTGCTTCCCGCGAATCTCCGTCATTGTACGTCGGCTCGTACACTGGCCAGAGGGGAAGCCAATCAGCGAGTATGACGGACTCGATGTCCGCCGGCCATCCGCAATAGTTCCCTGCAGTGACAGAACGGGGGTCTGCCTGTGTAAACAAGGCAAATCTCCGTTCTGACAGGGGAGATCACACAGATCCTGTCTTACTGCTATGCAGGAAGACAGATCTGTGTGTTTTCCCAGTCACACAGTCCCCCATACAGTTAGTAAGTACACTGAGGGAACACATTTAACCCTTTGATCGCCCCTGATGTTAACCCCTTCCTTGCCAGTGTCATTAGTACAATAACAGTACATATTTTTAGCACTGATCACTATAATAATGTCACTGGTTCCCAAAAAAGTGTCAAAAATTTAAGTTAGGTGTCCAATCTGTCCGCCGCAATGTCGCATTCCCGCTAAAAATCACTGATCGCCGCCATTACTAGTAAAGAATAAATCATAAAATTGCCATAAATCTATCCCCTATTTTGTAGACGCGGTAACTTTTCTGTAAACCAATCAGTATACGCTTATTTCGATTTTTTTTTTTTTTTACCAAAAATATGTAGAAGAATACATATTGGCCTAAACTGATAAAAAATGTGTTTTATTACTTTTTATTTTTGGATATATTATAGCATAAAGATAAAAATATTGTTTTTTTTTTCAAAATTGTCGCTCTTTTTTGTTTGGAGCGCAAAAAAAAAAAAACCACAGAGGTGATCAAATACCACCAAAATAAAGCTTTATTTGTGGGAAAAAAAGGACATCAATTTTGTTTGGATACAGCGATTGCGCAATTGTCAGTTAAAGCGACGCAGTGCCATATCGCAAAACATGGCCTGGTCATTAAGGGGGAAAATCCTTCGGTCCTTAAGTGGTTAAAGAGGAACTCTGCTCTAAGTTTTGAAATATTAAAACGTGTTCCTGTATATAAGTAAAAAAAAAAAACAATTCATTACTAGTCAATGGAGTCCAGCATTGCCTTGCTTGTAGGGAAAGATCTTCCCTACACTCTCCGGAGAAGATGCAGGGCTCTTTTCCAGGTCTACGAGACCTGGCAGATCTTACAGCGTTTCTGGGCATGTACCTGACCCCTTGCGCAGGCGCGGAGCCCTGCCAGTAAACTGGCAGACATATGAGCAGTTTCTGTGCTTGCCTGAGATCCACCCTGGGTCCTGGGTTGAATAAAAAATAAAATATAAAAAACCCAGGAGTTTGCACCCAGAGTGACCACAAGTGTTTCTGCGCATGCGCAAGGTCTGGTATGTCATTTTTGGTTAGGTGATCTCAACTGTAGAAAAAAAAAAAAAAGAAAAGATATATATACACACATTTTTTTTTTTATTTTTTTTTTGCAACTTTGTTATAGGGAGGAGGGAGGAGGCAGGGGAGAACAATGTAAAAAAAAGGGTGTAGGTCCACTGTGATTTTTCAAGCCCATAATGCATCTTTTAACAAATGTGTGTAATAAAAAAATAAAGACCAGTGGCAGTGAAAGGGTTAAAGCTAGGTTTGAAAACAATAAAACAACCAGAAATAACATAACAAAATACAGACAAAAAAAAAAAAAAAAGATTATATATATATATATATAAAATATATATGTCCTTCAGTAGTAATCTTTTTTTTTTTTTGGCGTATATAAATGTTTTATATATATATATATATATATATATATATACCTTATATTCCAGGATCAGAATGGAAGAGTTGGGACTTGTAGTTCGCAGTCCGCCTGGGGCGCTATCGTTAGCCTTGCTCGTCACCTCACCTTGAACTACATTTCCCATGAGCAACTTGGGAAACGTGAAGCTGCTCTGCCAATCGGCAGGACGGGGCGTGTGTGGGGAGGAAGCAGGCGGGAAGTGCGGTATGATGGCTGGGTACTAGAGGCTGGAAGTACGTGCAGGGTCGGATGGTATGTGGCTGGAGTGAGATATAGGCACGTCTGTCACTTGTCATAGCACTGGGATTGTATGCAGGCTCCTATTATTTGTACATAGGACACGTTACCTGTTGAATGTCGTAGCCTTATATAAGCTGCCCATAATAAATTGCGTTTTGTATGTAGTTCCAGCCGATAAGTCACGTATGTAGTGCACTGTATATGCCTCACTATTCACCCCTATGGAGTAGCCATTCTAATCCAGGGTTCCCCCAGAGAATCTTAGGGGTTCCTTGGGCAGCTGCAGACTGATCTCTCATCTGATGCAATGTCTGCATAGTTCTGGGGCCGACATCACTTGGCAGAGTTATGGTGACCATACATGATACAATCTGTTGAATCTCCTTTAGATTTACCAACATTATATAATAGAACCCACCTAATCTATCCAATTTGGCAGGCCTATGCGCTACACAAGTGAGGGTAGATCTAAAGTAGATTGCACAGTGAAGTGTTGAGAAACTTGACAGGCAGATCTGAGGACCTCTTGTGAGGTCAGATTGCAATGTGTGTGGTGAGCTGAAGACCCCTTTCACACAGGGAGGACTCCATCCAGCAGATCCGCCTGCTCAGCGGGGGATCTCTCCGCTGAGAGCAGACAGATGACAGCCCACTGATGGAAACTGACTGCCTGCCAGTTTTCATCCGACTGTCATCCGATCTGCCGGACAGATGGGGAACAGATCAGATCGGAAGTCGACATCTGCCGCTCCATAGAGATCAATGGATGGTCCAATCGGGTCCACCTGAAAAACAGACTAGTGGACCTGATTGGTCCGCTGGTGTGATACGGATCGAAGGGTAGCATTCTTCCAAACAGACCACCAATGTAAGAAGGCACTTCTCCACTCACTAATGATGTAAGAAATTCAGTGTTTTTTTTCTTTTTGTTGTCATTATTTTATAACTGAGAATGATTTTTTTTGGAACATTTTATTGGTAAAAATGATCCACTATAAGTGTCAGATACTCTAGGTCTTAAACCTTTAGTTTATTGCTATAGCGATACTAATATGGATAACGTACCTTGAGCTGTAATATACCTACCTGTCTATGCCAATCTTTTTTCTCCTATAGAGCTCAACCTGCTGAAGAATCTTTAGCATTAGACACTTCTGGGTTTGTCAGATGCTTGGTCCCAATTACGTTGCTACTATACCTTATAACTTGCATTGACAAAGGACCGATAAATGGAATCAGTGTGCACTGACATCTGAAAAACCTGTGTTGGATTCTGAAGATTCTTGAGTAAGGATGAGTTTCGACGTGTCCACACACCCGACGTGCAGAGCCCGCCAGGAAGTCGGCACTGCGCTAATCACAGGTAAGGATGAGCTCAGGCGTGTTCGCATGGTCCACGTGCAGAGCCCGCCAGGAAGTCGGCGCAGCGCTGTGCTAATCACAGGCAATGAGACATTGTCCAGATGCGCGGCTGCAGAGATCGGGCAATGTCTCACTGCCTGTGATTAGCGCAGGGCTACGCCGACTTCCTGGCGGGCTCTGCACGTGGACCATGCGAACACGCCTGAGCTCATCCCTAATCACAGGCAGTGAGACATTTCCCGATCTCTGCAGGCAGTGAGAGGACAATCCTGGTGGGCACGTCGGATGTGCGAACACGCCAGAACTCATCCTTATTCTTGAGCAAGCTCTTCGGCTCGATTCACATATATGCATGTTGCTTTTGAGCATCTCTGCAGTGCTTTTTGGTGTGCTTTCTGCGTTTTTGTAACCGTGATTTTACTGCGATTTGTGTGTTTTTTTTTTAATTTTTTTTTTTTTTACATTCGCAGTATATAGCTGTAAGCTAAGTAGTGGGTCGGGAAGCCAGCCACTGTGTCCTTAGCAACCAATGAGTCATCAGCGGACTTCTCCACTCCCTGAACCTTGCCAGGCCGCATGCCCTCAACATGGGGGGGGGGGGGGGGGTGCTTTGGAGCAGGGGGGAATCTGCCCTTGAGGACAAGGGCCTCTTCCCGAAAAACCCTGGCTGGTGGTTGTCGGGGTCTGCTGGCGGGGGCCTTATCGGAATCTGGAAGCCCCCTTTAACAAAGGGGCCTCCAGATCCCAGCCCCCCCCCCCCCCCCCCCCCCCTACGTGAATGGCTACCCCTACCCATTCACCCCAAAAAGCAGTGAAATGTAAAAAAAAAAAAACAGCCGGTTTTTGAACTTTATTTAAAAAAATAGCCCCAAGCCATCTTGTTTTAAAGGGCACTTTATTTTAATTGTAGAACTGCCCTTCTGCAGTATCTTTTTTACCACAAGGTGTCCTTAAATGATGCCCATTCTGTTAACCCAGAAGCTGTCAAATCACGTTGCTCAGCCACTGCACAATGGATAGGAATGGGATTGAGTGCTATATTATTACGGTATTATACAGGATTTATATAGCGCTAACAGTTTGTGCAGCGCTTTACAATGTAAAGGAAGACACTACACCAACAGTAAAATTCAAAACACGGGGGTTAGAGGAGCCCTGCTCCTGCGAGCTTACAGTCTAAGGCCCCTTTCACACTGGGGCGGGGAGCCGCGGTGATGGTAAAGCAGCGCTATATTTAGCACTGCTTTACCGTCGTTTTAACGGGCAGAGGGCAGGGCTGGTGAAACAAAAGGCAGGGACTGTGAGGGATTAACTGATAAGGGGGAGTAGAAGATTCGGTTGTTAGCTGGAGGCAGGATAAGCCTCCCGAAGAGAGAAGTTTTCAGGGATTGCCTAAAAGTGGACAGATTAGGAGATAACCGGACAGATTGGGGAGTTCCTGAGGATGGGAGAGGCTAAGTTCACCTTTACAAAATAAGTAATAAATGCACATTTTTTTTTTTTGCAGGTAAAAAAAATATCCATTTATTTTTTATTTTTTTGTTAGGGACCTGTAAAGGATTGCACCCACGATCACCAGAGCATAGGTGTAATGCCACAGTCTTGCAGACTGTCTGTGTATCCCCCCGATTGCTGTCAAAACGGGGGGGGGGGGGGGCAACAGTGCTGGTGCAAACGGGGGGGGGGGGGGCCAGTGCTGGTGCATATGTAACATGTTACAGAAGGTGAACTTATCCTTTTTAAGAATGAATTTGTTTAATGAAAATGTGTGTGTGTGGACAAGGAATATCTGCTGAACCTAGTTTACTTTGATTTGGTGCCCTGAAGTTCACTGAACTGATTAGAAGAAATATGAAATAAAGCGAATATCAATTTTCCCAATTGACTTTACAGGTATGATTTACATTGGCCCAGATAAATTCTCGATGATCACCTGACTCCAGGATGAAAGATGGAAATTGAGTGCGAAACAGAAATCCCTGAGGATGAAAGCCTTGTTCTACTTTGGATTCAAGAAAATAATGCAGTTGTTAAGAGATGGAAAGTAAATATTCTTTGTTTTGTTTACTTCACTTGGAAATTGTGGTTATTGGTAGAAAAATACCCATAATTTTTACATCTAAAGCATTGCAGCTGATTTTATGAATTTCTGATTACTCTCGTTTGCACTGTGATTTTGTCCCATGTGGTAACTGTCCATTATAATACCATATAGAATTTGTACTGTTTAGGTTTTGCTGCATGTAATTTGTATTTTGCTTTCAGGATTTCAAAACAACCCGGTATATCCAAGCATTGAAGCAGAAATTACTGGAGTGGGATTCAGAGCTTTCGCTTTTGCTTCAGAAAATACAAGGTGCTGATTTCTTTAAAGTGAACCTAATGAAGTCATTAAGGCAGCCCATACATGAGTCCTCCCTTTTTTTTTTTTTTTTTTTTTGTTCAGCCAGCATGTTGAAGGAAAAAAAAAAACTGACTTGATTGCCCCAACCACACACTAGATGTGGATGGGGGAATCCTCCCAGCTGAAAAAATCTGACAGGAGGTTGTACAGAAGTTGATCAGTAGATTGACTTCTGTACAACACCTTGCCCATACATGGATCAAAATGTGGCTGGTCCCTGCTGAATTCCCCTAAATTTTGCTCCATGTATGCCCAGCTTAAGGAGTGTCTAAATCAGGGGTCTTCAAACTATGGCCCTCCAGTTGTTCAGGAACTACAATTCCCATCATGCCTAGTCATGTCTGTGAATGTCAGAGTTTTACAATGCCTCATGGTATGTGTAGTTCTGCAACAGCTGGAGGGCCGTAGTTTGAGGATCCCTGGTCTAAATCAACAAAACTGCTAAGCCCTAGGCACCTTTGTGTTATCTACAAGTACATGTGTTAATAGAAACATGAATTTCAGCAAAGCTATCTATTCATAGAGCTAAGACATGTCCATTGAACAGTCTCGTTTCAGATCCTCAAAGGCCAGTAGGGGCCATGGTATTGAGCTATTGAATGATAGGTATAGGGTTGAGGCTAAGCTTTAAGAGGGTCAGCACTGACATGGAGGGAGGTCTGGTGTACCATGTGTGCCCAGGTAAGGGAATTTACAGACACATAGATTCACTTGCAAGAAAGTGTAGCGCTCATCCCTTAGAGGGGCCGCTGAGAATATACCCAGGTCTATACCCAGGTTTCCCTTGCTAGTACAGAGGCTGCCTGCTGCAGACACATTTCGATGCATACCTACAATTCATTCTCAGTCTCTGGATATCTTTTAAAGAATTATTGCTGAATAGCATGAAACCGGAGAGGGGTTCAGGAATTGGGATACTCCAAACATTAGAAGAAATAACTGGATCATAGTTTCTTGCTAATACTGTCTGAGCAGCCTTTCCTGGAGGTAAAAGGGAATAGCTAGTATATCTAGGACTCTATAAGAGCAGTCCCAGTCCACATAGTATCCTCTGGCACTTAGTTCTCTTCCAGCGAACAAGAGTCCACAGCAAGGTCTTTACCCACTGTCAGCCACCCAGAATCCACAGGTTATTCCTCAGTGAGGGAGACAAAAGGCCCTTCTCTAGACCAGGACTTCAGGATGATGCCCTCCAGCAAATCCTCTGGGAGTCTTCTCGTGGCCCTCAACTCATGATGAAGAATTCATACCTGGATGACAAACCCTCCTGCTCTATCTTCTGGAATCTTCTTTTAGAAACAGGCAAGGGAAATCAATCACCCAGCTTAGGAAATCCTCCCCGGACCAAACAACAGATCGCTGGTCCACTGACTGCAGTGAAGGCAAAAAATAAATAAATTTAGCCTAACTAGATGAAAGCACTACATAAGCACTATTGTTAGCTTAGTCACTTATTTAATGAGAAACTTTGGTCATTTTTTATCAGTGCCCTCGCAGTTTACTGAGAACTACAAGCTGTCTGCTGTGGTCGCAGACAGGACTTGTAGTTTATTAATTCACAGATTGCCGTAAGTGAATGACACAGTTCTGTGGGTGGAGCGCTGCACATGAGTGCTGATTTTGAAATGTGAGAGCTGGGGAGAGGGACCCCTGCCTGCTGTTTGGGGGGGGGGGGTGCATGGGGATGTGCTAGAGCATGTTACACCCCAAATATGTGTGTAACATGCTCGAAAAGGTAAATCGAACATAGCCTTTAAAGTGAAACCGTTTCAGCCCACGTTCACATTGGGCCGATTTGACATGTCAAATCGCATGCCAATTTGGTGGCTTTTGCCGGTCCCGCACCGATTCCCAAAAGTAGTTCCTGTACCACCTTTGGTGACTTTGGGGCGATTTGAATAGACATCTGTGCAGAAACCCGTCTGTCAAATCGTTTTCGAAGTCGGACTGCATTGCCTGTTTGAAATCGTGCAAGTTCAGCTGAACTCGCAGGATTTCAAACCCGCCCTTAATGTGAACCTGGGCTCAAGGCTATGGACGTTTGAATATTTACAAATTCTTAACAAGCTGTAAATGAGCTTTGAAAAGTTCTCACTGACCTTTCTGGCTGCAAGCACTTTGAAGCTATTTATCCTCAAAGTTCACAGCAGAAACAGCTCATATCTTTGCCAGGCCACCTGCTGATTTATTACAATAAAGATAAGAAGGCTGCGTCACTGCTGGTTGGGGGAAGCTGACCTGCAGAGAGAACAATTTCAGTGCTGTGAACTCTGAGGATTAATAGCTCCACTGTGACTGCAACTTCACAGGTAAGAGCTTGTTTTGAAGCTGTTTGTAAAGAATGTGTAAACACTTGAATGGTTATACCCTGGTGAGTATGTTTGTTTGTTTTTTATTCACAATCTTCTCTTTTAAATGTACTTATAATATTTATTCTATGATTACAGGTTTACCATCCACTGCCAACAGCCTTCCCTTGGAGCTAACAGTTGTGTACAACTCTTTGTTAATTCACATTAATATAACTGGTGGATTTCTGTGTGAACATCAAGAGCAACTGAAGAATGCCCTGTACAGAGGTTAGGAATCGTAGCTGCCTGTAGATAGTAGGTGACACTTGGGCATAAGAAATGTGCAGTTTTTAATACAGCATTTTTCTTTCAAAGTAAATTTGTAGATATGGTTCTATATTTCTTAAACGCCACCAAAAAATGTAACTTGCGTAGCTAAATTTTTTTTGACAATTTTAACTTTTCACTTTTTTTTTTCTATCTTAAACAACATACAATACATATGCACATTCCATTTACTTAGAAGCCTTATTTTAATATCTGACACTCATACGTGTGTAGCTTTTCATTTCTAGGACCAACTTTGTATGTTGTCACTTTAATGTACATACTCAGTAATCTATTATTTCTGTGCCTTATCCGTTGTATGTTTCAGTAGTTATATTAATTTGGAGCATTGATTAGTATTGCTTTCTTTTGCTGGCAGTATGTTAGCCTTCTCCTAAGATAAAACGGCACTTGCATGCAAGAGAACAGGTTTAATACTAGCCTCTCTGATAGGCAGTATCTTCTCCCCCCCCTCCCTCATGTTCCAGCACTGCCGCCCCCCCTCAGTGTGTTTGACATTCAACATTTTTGGTAGGGTTGGATGTCTATGTCCCCCTGCCCTGCACCCTGGTTCTTCTGCAGACTCTGAGAAAGGAGCCACGGCCCTGGTGTTTCCAGATTTTTATTTATTTTTTCTTGGTGGCTTTATAGTGCATAAAGCCACCAAGAAAAAATAAATAAAAATCTGGTTTGGTATTGGTTAAATGTAGCATTGTTATTTGTGCCTTTAGCGTTCTCTGATTTTAAGAAATTGAGTAAAAATTAGGTTGACACAGTGCTGTGACATTTAACTGTCTGTCTGTAGTTTGTTTGTCACAGCAGAAATACAAAAGCCCCATGTAACCAAAATAAATGACTCGTCTCTATAAACTGTTTTATAATTGTCAGCATCTGACTCTAAATCCTGCTGCATAACTATAACTCATTTTGCTGACAGTTCTTTTGCCTAGAAGCCAGGGTGATGTGAGGGACACAACCATCACAGAGCTATGGAAGAAGGTCCTCACTGCAGTGCATCCTCAGGAAACATACTTCGCTCTGAACAGATTAGCTGGATTGCAAGGTGCCTTGTGGCTGGCAGAAAATCAGCTGGAGCCTATCATTAACTTATTTCACCTTTTTAACCAGGTATGTTTCTATCACTTTAGAGTATGTCTCAATTATACGCTATATTGTATTGCACCATTGTTTCAGGGTGCTCTAGTGACGTAGCCTCCCTGGCGGTATTCCTGAGTCTGGCTCGGGGTGAGATTTCAGTACCAAAAGCGGTATTCTTGAGCCAGACTCGGGATTGCATTGCAGGATCCAGGAAGAGGTTACTTACCTTGTCCCCTGGATCCTGCGATGTCTGCCCGCTGTGATCTACGAGCCGCCGTGTCTCGCTCGATCTGTCACAGTGCCAAGCTCGGAACGGAGTTCGGTGCCAAATTCAAAAAGTAAAAAACACAGTATAGATACAGTAATCTTACAGATTACAGTACAGTATCAAATAATTACACATCCCCTTTGTCCCTAGTGGTTTGTCCAGTGTCCTGCATGCAGTTTTATATTATAAATACTATTCTTTATGCCAGGAAACTGGAGATTGTCCATATCAACCAAAAAATGTCCGTTTACGTCAAAAGTGCTTTTAGACCAGCTAGAAAACAGCGATAATAAATTAGAATCACTTGCAGAATTGAGCGATAGTGATTTGTGGGGAAATTTATCATCAAACACTAAATGTAATGACAGCAACAATTCTGAGCAAATTTCTGTGTTTTTGATTACATTATTGAATAATTTTTATTATTATTATTATTTGTTATAATTATTTATAGTTATTTATTATATAATATATATATTATATTATAATTTATGATTTCGTATTTCAAACTTTATCATACCCGGGATGTCTATTAGACTCTCTTGTTTGGACGGATTTAAGTGAATTATTTCTAAGAATTACAGGCCTACAATATAAAATGCCAAATTTCCATGCAAAATAATGGTACCGCTTTCAGCACCTAAAATCTGAAATAATCATACCGCCAGGGAGGTTAAAGTGTATGTTTGGGCAAAAGAAAAACATATGCAAAACATTCACTTCCCCCCATTTACCTATTGATTCTGGAATAAATACAGTGAGCTCCTATTATCTTGTTTTAGCTGACGGCACATTGCCCCTGCACGAAAATCCCAAGCTGCGCTGTCAGCCCTGCCTAGTTTTCCCTCGTGGGCTAAAGATCACCACTACTTGTGTAGTCCAGAAGGAGAAATAATTTTATTGAACTTCAACTAGTTTAAGTACCAAAATTTGGCTTGGTATTAGCTTTTTGCGATCCTCTGTACAGCAGCGTATGAAGGGGCAGGGTTGGGAGCCAATCAGGCATGCTACATGCAAATGCATTATGTCTTTTTTAGCTTAGCACATCTAGTCACTGAGATTATTGCCCATTCTTCAGGGCAAAAGTACTCCAGCTCCTTCAAGTCAAATGGTTTGTGTTGGTGTACAGCAGTCTTCAAGTCAACAGATTCTCAGTAATATTTAGCTCTGGATTTTGACTAGGCCATTTTAATTGTTTCCCTTTAAACCATAGTAGCTTTAGCAGTATATTTAGGGCCATTGTCCTGCTCGAAGGTGAACCTTTGTCCCACTCTCAAATCCCTGACAGACTGAAACAGGTTTTCTTCAAAAATTGCAGTGTATTTAGTGCCACCCTGACCAGTTTTTCAGTCCCTGCCGATGAAAACCATCTCCAACATGATGCTGCCTCCACCATACTTCATTGTGGGGTTGGTGTTCTCAGGGTGATGAAGTGTTGAGTTTGTGTCACACATGGCTTTTCCCATGATGGCCAAAAAGTACAATTTTTGTGTCACCTGACCAGATAACCTACTTCTGTGTGTTTGGAGAGTCTGCTACATGCTGCT
Organism: Lithobates sylvaticus; assembly: GCA_028564925.1. NCBI lineage: Eukaryota > Metazoa > Chordata > Amphibia > Anura > Ranidae > Lithobates > Lithobates sylvaticus. The sequence goes on along the minus strand of CM053026.1, from coordinate 253,632,408 downwards.
TGATGAACTCTAAATGTGCATTCTTATTTGTTCTTTGTTTTCGTGTTGCTTTCAGAACAGGTGAATTGTATTTATATTGACATAAAAAACAGGAAAGGCACTAAGGGGGGTGAATACTTTCTCAAGGCACTGTATGAATTTCTTTTTTGTATTTAGCCATTTGCCTGGCTTCAAATTGAAATTGTATTTTTACCTTAAAACACAGCATGTGTGTTTTCTATTTACTTAGGGTTATCTCTTCCCATGGTCCCCATGGCTGTTTATAAGTGCATTAACCTGCTATGTGAATCATTCATACAGTATTTGTTGAAATAACTAGTATGTTTAAAGCGGACCTATGAGGATAGAATAATGGGTGTTTGCTACCTATTGAGTGACCTGCATTGAATATGCAGCGAGTGAATTCTGAAAATTCTGAACTCCTCTTTGTCTGCTACATGATGTAAAAGCAAGTTACTGCTCTAGGTAGGTTTACCTCTGCGAATCAAAGCTATTGTAGAGCTGCACAGTTCTAAGACCAAGTACAGTGGAACCTCGGATTACGAGCATACTCCGTTCCAGGAGTATGCTCGTAATCCAAAGTACTTGCATATCAAAGCGAGTTTTCACATTGAAGTCAATGGAAACGAAAATAATTAGTTCCGCATTGACTTCAATGGCATGCAATACCGCATGCCGCCAGAGGCAGGGTGCACCGGAGAGCCTCGGAAACAGCCGCAAAGGCCCGAGCACACTTCGGCTAACCTCGGAAAGACTTTGTTCACGAGCCTTTCCGAGGTTTGCTGAGGTCAGCCGAACTGACTGTTCTTCTGCCTTTCAATGCATGTCCGATCAGCGCTGTTCGGCTCCGGCGCCCCCCCCCCCCACTCAGGCCAAAAGCGGTACTGCACACACCGCTTTTGGCCTGAATTCTGCTGGTTTTGCGAGACAACACTTGCAAACCGAGGTTAGGATTTTTAGAAATACAGTGCTCGTTTTGCGAAATGCTCATTAACCATGTTACTCGCAAACGGAAGTTCCACTGTATAATTAAAGTAGTTGCGTGTATTGACTGCAACAGATATTACAAAAGTCCAATAGTAAATTGTAAGAGGTCACCAGTACTTCGGTGATGCATTTTCAATGATTTATTGTAGACACATAATGACACATAGGTCAAAGTGCCAATGTTTCGGGACTTCGCAGGTCCTTTTCCTCAGGGTGGGGTGACCTAATGACTCCAAACACATTTATACAACATATATAAAGCAAGGTAGTCCTTAGCGTCCAGAGTCCCTTAGCTCAGTGACATCAATATGACATCATACTCCTGACAAATTCATGAAAATAATGCTAATGTCAATAAGACACCTACTGCAAGAAAAAGTTTAATTGGCATCCAGATGTTGAATGAAAACTTGGTTAGGAATTTAAAGGGGGTTGTAAACCCTCATGGTTTTTCACCTTAATGCATTCTATGCATTAAGGTGGAAAACCTTCTGTGGTGCTGCAGCCCCCATCCCCCCCCCCCCCCCTCCCAGTTTTACTTACCTGACCCCGATCTTTCTCCGGCCGGGAACGAGCACACCAGCTCTAGCTGATGTCTCGTGTCCTGATTGGATAGATTGATAGCAAATCCAATGACGCACACATTCTGTGTAAATGGACACAGATGCAGGACTAGGGAGCGCGCCCGCACGGGTGTCCACCAAGGAGAGCGCTTCTCCAATGTGGACACTCGATGCAGGGAGGAGCCACCAGCACCGCTGAGGGACCCCAAAAGAGGAGGACCGGGGCCAGTCTGTGCAAAACAAACTGCACAGTGAAGGTAAGTATGACGTTTGTTTTTTTTTTGTTTTTTTTAATGATGGTTTACAACCCCTTTAATGCAAGTTGCTCAACTATTGATAAAGGCATCTCATTGATGGACTTATTTTTTCCCACAGGCTCCTACTTTTTCTTGTAGAAAATACACATTGCTAGAGTTGATCAAGGCATGGGAAGTTCCTCATCAGGCAGAGGAGGAAATTCACACTCTGCAGAGTGCCTGCCATTTAAAAGATATTCTCTATACCTCAGCTGCTTTTCTGCAAGGTAACTCATCCTGTTAAGCAATATCTATGGTGGTGACAGACAATATTCAAGCATGCATTTACTGTTTTTAAATGTTTTGTAACACCAATACTTGACTTTTGGTCTTTGTTATAATACTGAATAGAAACCATGTGGTGTGATACTGTTAAATGAGACTTGTGTATGTGCTCTTAGATCTTCCAATCTTGTTATTAAAAACCTTTAAAGGACCACAATGACAAACGTAGAAAATTGCATTACCTGAAAGTGCAGGAATATTTTAGTCTACATCAGTGGTTCTCAACCCTGTCCTCAAGTACCCCCAACAGGCCATGTTTTGGGAATTTCTCTTAGATAAAATAGCTGTCCAAAATACCAAGCCATTGACTCTGATTTAAAGCACCTGTGCAAGAAACAATGGAAAACCTGCAAACATGGCCTGTTGGGGGTACTTGAGGAACGGGTTGAGAACCACTGGTCTACATGAGTAAAAATGCATTGATGTACAGAAACCAGTCTTTCATTTATGTCTCTCCTGGTGTAAATTACAAATTAAATTTACCATATATACTCGCGTATAAGCCGACCCGAATATAAGCCGAAGCACCTAATTTTACCACAAAAAAATGGGAAAACCTATTGACTCGAGTATAAGCCTAGGGTGAGAAATGCGCAGCTACTGTAAGTGGAAAAGACAGTCAACAATGCCCATTTGCAGCCTCACTGTGTCCATTTGCATGCCTCACTGTGCCCATTTGCAGCCATAGGTTCCCCGAACTTCAAACTCGGTAGTTAAGGGTTCCTAGATGCCCCCTAGCTGCAGCCAAAATTTGGGGTTTCTGGACCCAAAGGGTCCCAAAATTACATTGCTGCAGATGGACACAGGGGTTCCTAGCACTAATTGGCCCCGAGATACAGGGCCCCAAAGTCGGCTCAGAAAATTTTATTTTCTGCGGCAGAAAAATGCTTGACTCCAGTATAAGCCGAGGGGGGCATTTTCAGCACAAAAAAATGTGCTGAAAAACTCGGCTTATACTCGAGTATATACGGTATTAAATTTGCTAAATTAATACTTTAAAGGCCTAGTTCTCCTTTAAGAAAGACATAATAATTGCATATATTTTGGCTGGGGAAATGTGTGCATTCTTTTTTTTTTTTTCACAGGAACCTGCAAAGTTTTGCAGTCGCAATCATTGGATTGCAGATGCAATTTTGGGATCCTGCAAATTCTTCCTCCAGCTCCCTGCCTGTACCTGTGTACAGGCTTTCAGTTACAGAGCTGAAAGTGTCAATGGACTACGAGAGTGCCGATTACTGCACTTGTTAGCCTTTAAACAGGGGTGATATGGGTCCTATCCAGCCTTTTCTTCAGGGGGGCAGCTTTTTTTGACAGAACTAAAGTGCCGTTGGTGAACTCCAGTTTCTACCTCCATCTGCATGATTGTCATACTCGCACCCATGACTTTGAAAAAAAAAACACTCATACTAATTGCAAAAGTATGCTTCCCATTTAGGAGCATATACAGAAACCGTGTTTACTGCGTTAATTCCCCTAAAACGTGTACTTTTTATATTCTGGTTCATGTTAGAGAATTAAACCCCCTGATATTTTGTTATGTCTCTCAGGGAGTATGTTGGTGAGGCCCCTGCGCTTTAAAGGGTAACTTCTCTTTTGTGGGAAAAAAAATGGCAAAAATAAATAGCATATACAATTGTGACACAAGTCGTATTGTAATTGAATGTTATTAAAAATTGCATTCCCTTTTCAATCTGCAGCTCTAATTTTCTGTAAAATGCAATATGGCTACCTGGAGGAGTTCTGTACACAGATGGTGTACAAAACACCACCAGAAACCTAATTTCCTGCTGGTGTGATTGGCTAACTAATTTTCCCAGAAATCTGCACTAAGATACAAGTCAGATTTCAGGCATCCCTTGCAACAAAAATTACATTTTTGGTGAGATACTTCCAATAGGAAATTACGTCTAAAGGGATTCAGACCCTGCAAATCTCCTCATTAGAGCCCTGCAGGTGCACAGCTGATTGATAATTGTGAAACCACTCCCATTAGATTCACTTTCCACATGGACACAGACAAACAGGGATTTCTTCAGAACAACAAAAGTTAGGAATCTGCAACAAAGTTTGTTAAAATCCTTGCAATGTACATAAATCACAGAGAGGGGAATGTTTTTGTTTTTTACTCTTTAAGTTCATAGGTCTGCACATCTGATGTGGCCATTATGAGGAAGTCTAAGACCCCATACACACTATACAACTTTTGTTGTCTGGTTTCCTTTAGATTTACCAAAACCATGTAGTGCAAGGGCCTACCTGATTGCATACAAATTGAAACTCCAAGGGCACTTTCACACTGGGGTAGGCGGCGTCGGTGGTAAAGCGCCGTTATTTTTAGCGGCGCCTTACCATAGTCTTTTTGTGTCGCTTTTCGGTCCGCTAGCGTGGCAGTTTTAACCCCTGCTAACGCCTGAAAAAGGGTTAAAAGTGCCCGCGAAGCGGTGCTGCCCATTGATTTCAATGGGCAGGGGCGCTTTAGGAGCGGTGTATACACCACTCCTAGAGCGCCTCAAAGATGCTGCTTGCAGGACTTTTTTTTAGCTCCCTTCCAGCGCACCGCTTCAGTGTGAAAGCACTCAGGCTTTCACACTGGAGTGACAGGAGAGACGCTTTACATGTGCTATTTTTAGCGCTATTGCGCTTGTAAAGCACCTCAGTGTGAAAGTAGCCTTAAGGTTTGACCTCATATTATATGGATTTGGTAAATCTGAAGGAAAAAATCTACAGAACATTGTATCTCACTTTTTTGGATATTTAATTTATACTTTTTTATGAAGAATGCAGCAGGAGTTGGAAAATGCAAAGGTGTCAGGAAATTTTGTTTTTGAAGTATGCAAGTTGAAAAATAAGCTAGGAAATTTAGTTTTAAGCCCACCAGGTTCCACCAATAGCGGATTTATTTATTTTGGATTGCCCAGGTATTTTTAAGAGTACGGTAGTTTTCCTTTGGTTGTGGATCCAATATTATTGCTGAGCTAAATATGGAGTACTGATTTTGTTTTTATGCAGTTTTATTTCGAAGTGTGGTCTAAACTTAATTCTCTGCTAGGTTTGGCTTCAATGGATGCTAAGGATTTCCCTCAGGCAGTGGACCTCTTACAAGAAGCTGCCAGCAGCTTGTGTACTAGCAAAATATTGTCTAAAATCTACACCTGTCTTGGATGGTCCTTCTACAAGATGGTATAACGTAGTGAAATTTTGTTGTATAATGACACAAGTATGCTTTTGTCAGATTTTCAGAAAAGGCATATCTATTATAACTCCAAACATATGTAACGACTGTGGGTTTCTGGTTGTAGTATTTCCCAAGTATCAAAAAAAAAAAATTCAAATGTAATTAAAGGGTGTAGTGCTACTAGCCTAGTCGGGACCTAGTTCTAAAATTGTCTGTACTTACTTGAATTACTTGTTAGGGTAATTACTGTCAATAATATTTTGAGGACTAAGACCGGCTATAGATTGAGCGATTTTTCTTTCCCGCAACCACAGTCAGTGTTTATGGGGGAGTCCCTCCCGCAGAGACAATTGCGTTCTCCCAGCCAGAAGGGCGGGGGAAGCCGTCCCCATGGGAGAACAGTGATTATTGCTGGTGGCTATGATAGTTGCTAGCAATAATCGCATGTAAAATCTAGCAGGTTGGTTGTACCCAAGTTAATTGATCAACTTTGGTACATTCAGCCTGCCCATCTGCCCATTCAAATCTCCGCTGTTTCAGCAGGAACCGGAAAATTTGAACCATGTATGGGCAGACTGAATGGACCCTCTATGGTCAGCTTATCTCTGACAGAACTTTTGTCAAGAACCCCTCTACAAAGTTTGATTTGGCGTCTCTCTTTTGAAAGTCAATGAGCTGACAGCTCAGTCCAACATTCCAATCCATTTAACATACATCAAACCCTAATATTTATTTTTAAATATATTAATGTGATTGCAAAGTTTTTTGTTTTACATGTTTATACTTACCTGCCCTGTGCAATGCTTTTGCACAAAGCAGCTCTGGAGTTAGGCTGGCCATACACCATACAATTTTGTTATTCAATTTCCTTTAAATTTACCTTCAACTGTGTAGTACAAGTGCCTGCCTGATTGCATACAATTTGAAAGTGTTTAGATTTGACCTCATATTATATGGTTTTGGTAAATCTAAAGGAAATCTATAGACAAAAGTTGTATAATGTATGGCCAGCCTTACTTTCTAAGTTCATAGGTCTACACATCTGTTGTGGCCATTATGAGGAAGTCTAAGACCCCCATACACACTATACAACTTTTGTTGTCTGATTTCCTTTAACATACACACGATCAGACTTTTTGACAACCAACATGCAAATTAGCTGTTTTGGACCAACATCCGACCGTGTGTACGGTCCATCGGACCAACTTTTTCCAGGTTTCATCGGACTTTTGTTGGCTGTGCGAACGGACCAACTTTCTGCCAACAAAAGTCCGATGGACCAAAGTCCGACCGTGTGTACACAAAACCAACGGACTTTTGTACAAACCAGCGTTTCTCAACTCCAGTCCTCAAAGCGCCCCAACAGGTCATGTTTTCAAGATTTCCATTATTTTGCACAGGTGATTTGATCAGTTTCACTGCCTTGGTAATTACCACGGCAGTTTCATCTGAGGGAAATCCTGAAAACATGACCTGTTGGGGCGCCTTGAGGACTGGAGTTGAGAAACACTGGTACAAACCAATGCAGAACCAATGCAAAAGATCAGACAACAATACAGAAGTTGACCAAAGGTGGCGGTAAAGAGCAGAAAAAACAAGTGATTTGGTGAAAGTTGGCTGAAAAAGTCCTGCCGTGTGTATGCAATACCAACTTGGGGCCAACGCCCTTAAATCCACAGGAAAGTTGGTCCACGGTCCGATCATGTGTATGAGGCTTTAGATTTACGAAAGCCATGTAGTGCAAGGGCCTGCCTGATTGCACACAAATTGAAACTCTAAAGGCACTTTCACCCTGTGGCAGGCAAGCGTCAGTGGTAAATTATTTTGGGGGGGAGAGCTGCACGTAATAGGTTCTGCCTTTACAACCACTTTATTATTAGAAAGACTAAGTCTGGCCATGTAGGCTTGTTACAAAAAAAACTTGAAGAAAGCATGCAGAGTAACAGAAGCAGGTTCAATTTTTAAAGCTTGCCCCTGAGCAGCTCATACTTGTCTTCCATTCACTCCCCCAGAATTCCATTCACCAAGTTGAGTACTGAGAAGAAGCACTGTGTAAGCTCCAAGTTGATTCTAATTTCAGCTTTATACAAGGCTGAGGTCTCTCCACCCTATGTTGTTAAGATGGTGCCTAATGTACCAGTTGGCAAGCAAATAGGGCTACCATGTAGGAGGGAAAATAAGTCACATTTCCCAATACCCAAATGTACTGAGTATTTATTTTCCTTTCCAATGGTCAGATTAAACTGCGGGGGGCAAAGCACAGGTTCACTTTAAGTCATGCATAGATCTCCACCTGTGGCAGCAACTGCTATTTACTGCATATTTAAACAGCTGGTGGCCTGTAGTTTGGTAAGCTTGGATAAAGAGGTGTTTTGGGTGTTTGGAAAGGTCTAAAATTGGCATGGGAGTAATGCACATTCGTTAGAAAAAACATTGGCATGGGTCTGGACGGTGTCATTGATGGAGGCACTAAAATGCTCTATATCTAAAATGATCTTATGGGTGTGGCAGCTTTGCTCAGGAAGCGGTGTGAACATTTATTTTAACTTTATAATAGTTCATTGTTTGGCTCTCATTCTAATTGTTTCTAATTTTAGTGCAAAGCTTCCTGGTATGGACAGTCATGATTTCCAAGGCTGGGTAAAATGTCATTGACAAAATTGGACTTATTCTGTAGAATATTGCAAGGAGCAAAGGGTAGCAACAAATGAGCATTCATGTGATACGAGTTGGGCTTCAGTAGAGTGGAATCTGTTTATTTGCCTGGAGTCATTGCACTTTAAACTTAAAGAGGAACTATACTGCATCTGAGAACCACAAACCAAAAATGCTATTTAACCACTTCCCGACCGCCCCCTGTATATATACGTCGGCAGAATGGCACGTACAGGCAGAATCACGTACCTGTACGTGACATTCTTCCGGCGGTTGGGGGGTCCGATCGGCCCCCCTCCGCCGGCGGGGACGGTCGGGATCGTGTCAGGAGCGATCCGGGACGAGGGGACGGCCAGTGGTTTCTGGCCACCCCCTCGCGATCGCTCCTGGCCAATGAAAAGCTTCCCCTTCCTGTCTATTGTATAGACAGGAAGGCGGAAGTGATGTCACGCTCGGTGCGCCGGTCTATGTGACCGGAGACGCCGAGCGGCGAACATGTAAAGGTTAGTGCACAACAGTACACTGACACCAGTACAGTTAGGCACATATTCCACCCCCCTGTCACCCCCTGATCACCCCCCAGATCACCCCCTCCCCCCCCCCCCCCAGTCACAGTGTCACTAATTGCAGTGATCATTTTTTTACTGATCACTGCATTTAGTGTCAGTGTGACTGTAATAACTGTCAGGGCAGTTAGTTTTAGGTCCAAGGTAGCCCCCTACCCCCCCCTAATAAAGGTTTAACCCCTTGATTGCCCCCCAGGTAACCCTTTCACCCCCTTTTGCCAGTGTCACTAAGCGATCGTTTTTTCTGATCGCTGTATTAGTGTCACTGCTGTCGCTAGGTAACCATTTTTTTTTTTTAGGTAACCGCCATGTTTATATAGGTTCATAAATAGTTTTATAGGTCAGGTACCCCCATATTACAACCTAAATAAAGGTTTTAACCCCTTGATTGCCCCTAGAGTTAACCCTTTCACCAGTGATCACTGTATAACTGTCACTGGTTTTAACCCCCTGATTGCCCCTAGTTAACCCTTTCACCCCCTTTTGCCAGTGTCACTAAGCGATCGTTTTTCTGATCGCTGCATTAGTGTCGCTAGGTAACCATTTTTTTTTTTTAGGTAACCGCCATGTTTATATAGGTTCATAAATAGGTTTATAGGTCAGGTACCCCCATATTACAACCTAAATAAAGGTTTTAACCCCCTGATTGCCCCTAGAGTTAACCCTTTCACCAGTGATCACTGTATAACTGTCACTGGTGACGCTGGTTAGCCAGTTAGTTATTTCGTTATTTAGGTTCCCCGTCAGGTTTTTATATAGCGTCAGGTACCCCCATATATTACCTAATAAAGGTTTAACCCCCTGATTGCCCCTAGTTAACCCTTTCACCCCCTTTTGCCAGTGTCACTAAGCGATCGTTTTTCTGATCGCTGCATTAGTGTCGCTAGGTAACCAGTTTTTTTTTGTATTACTGTTACGGGTGACGCTGGTTAGTTAGCTTGTTTTTTATACTGTCAGGGCACCCGCCATTTATTACCCAATAACGGTTTAACCCCCTGATCGCCCGGCGGGTGATATCAATTAGGTTTTAGGGTCAAATAAGGTCTGCGTCGCCCCAGGTTAGTGCCAGTACCGCAAACACCCACGCGCAAAGCATACACCTCCCTTAGTGGTATAGTATCTGAACAGATCAATATCTGATCTGATCAGATCTATACTAGCGTCCCAGCAGTTTAGGGTTCCAAAAAAAACGCATTGTTAGCGGGATCAGCCCAGATACCTGCTAGCACCTGCGTTTTCCCCCTCCGCCCAGCCCAGCCCACCCAAGTGCAGTATCGATCGATCACTGTCACTTACAAAACACTAAGCACACATAACTGCAGCGTTCGCAGAGTCAGGCCTGATCCCTGCGATCGCTAACAGTTTTTTTGTGGTAGCGTTTTGATTCAGTCGCTTCAGTCAGGAGCTTTTTTACCTGTGAATCTCAAAAAAATAAAAAAAAATAAAATAGTTGTCGTTTTATTGTTCTCTCTCTATTGTTGCTCTTTTTTTACTCCATTCTATTCTGCAATGTTTTATTATGTTTTATCATGTTTTATCATGCTTGCTTTTCAGGTATGTAATTTTGTTTACTGTGTTTTAGTGTTAAGCATTTTTTTGTTTTCAGGTGCGCCATTCAGTTGCAACGCGGATTTATTTATCTTGACAGCAACAGCGTTTGCTCCCACGATACATAAAGACGCGACTCCAACACTGTAGGAGGTGATTTCACCACCACAGTTAAAAAAAAGAGCATATATGCCGAAGCATGGGGGCAGCAGGGGGGGGGAGGAGCGATTGGCTCCTAATGCCACGTACATACGGTCGAAATTCCGACCGTGTGTACACGGCATAACTTTTGCGGGAGGATGCCCCCATGCATCGGCATATATAAATGGTGCATGTATGCCCATCATTAGAAGTGGGTGGATGAAGGGAGGTATTCTAATGGTGGGCATACCCACCAATCAATCTCTTTTTTTCGTTCAGCCAAGAGGCTGCATGAAAAAAAAAAGATTACAATATATGTCCAGTATGTTGCTGGACTTTGAATGGTTATACCAGAATGATGCCTGCAGGTTTAGGTATCATCTTGGTATCATTCTTTTCAGCCAGTGATCGGCTTTCATGTAAAAGCAATTCTAGCGGGTAATTAGCCTCTAGACTGCTTTTACAAGCAGTGGGAGGGAATGTCCCCCCTCCCGGATATAAACCGCGCCATTGGGAAATTGGGAAAGCATTTTATCACACCAATCTTGGTGTGGTCAGATGCTTTGAGGGCAGAGGAAAGATCTAGGGTCTAATAGACCCCAATTTTTTCAAAAAAAGAGTACCTGTCACTGCCTATTGCTATCATAGGGGATATTTACATTCCCTGAGATAACAATAAAAATCATAACAAAGAAAAAAAAATGGAAGGAACAGTTTAAAAATAAAATAAAAAAGCTAAATAAATAAAAAAAAAAAACAAAAAAAAAAAAAAAAGCACCCCTGCCCCCCCTTCTCTTGCGCAAAGGCGTACACAAGCGTTGGTCTGGCGTCATATGTAAACAGCAATTGCACCATGCATGTGAGGTATCACCGCGAAGGTCAGATCGAGGGCAGTAATTTTAGCAGTAGACCTCCTCCGTGAATCTAATGTGGTATCATGTAAAGGCTTTTAAAAATGTATGTAGTTTGTCGCCACTGCGTGTTTGTGCGCAATTTTAAAGCATGTCGTGTTTGGTATCCATGTACTCGGCCTAAGATCATATTTTTTATTTCATCAAAAATTTGAGCAATATAGTGTGTTTTAGTGCATTAAAATAAAAAAAAGTGTATTTTTTCCACAAAAAATGCGTTTGAAAAATCGCTGCGCAAATACGGTGTGGAAAAAAAAAATGCAACACCCACCATTTTAATCTGTAGGGCCTTTGCTTTAACATTATATATAGTGTTTGGGGGTTCAACGTAATTTTCTTGCAAAAAAAAAAATATGTTTTCATGTAAACAAAAAGTGTCAGAAAGGGCTTTGTCTACAAGTGGTTAGAAGAGTGGGTGACGTGTGACATAGGCTTCTAAATGTTGTGCATAAAATGCCAGGACAGTTCAAACCCCCCCCAAATGACCCCATTTTGGAAAGTAGACACCCCAAGCTATTTGATGAGAGCAATGTTGAGCCCATTAAATATTTTTTTTTTTTGTCCCAAGAGATTGAATAATGAAAAAAAAAAATATATATATATTTTTTTTTTACAAAAAGTTGTCACTAAATGATATATTGCTCAAACATGTCATGGGCATATGTAGAAATACACCCCAAAATACATTCTGTTGCTTCTCCTGAGTACGGGGATACCACATGTGTGGGACTTTTTGGGAGCCTAGCTGCGTACGGAACCCCAAAAACCAATCACCGCCTTCAGGCTTTCTAAGGGTGTAATTTTTTTATTTCACTTCTCACTGCCAATCACAGTTTCGGAGGCCATGGAATGCCCAGATGGCATAAAACCCCCCAAAATGACCCCATTTTGGAAAGTAGACACCCCAAGCTATTTGCTGAGAGGTATTGTGAGTATTTTGCAGATGTCGCTTTTTGTCACAAAGTTTTGAAAATTGAAAAAAGAAAAAAAAAATTTTTTTTTTCTTTACTTTCTTCATTTTCAAAAACAAATGAGAGCTGTAAAATACTCACCATGCCTCTCAACAAATAGCTTGGGGTGTCTACTTTCCAAAATGGGGTCATTTGGGGGGGTTTTGTGCTATTTTGGCATTTTATGGCCTTCGAAACTGTGATAGGTAGTGAGGAGTGAAATCAAAAATTTGCACCCTTAGAAATCCTGAAGGCGGTGCTTGGGTTTCGGGGCCCCGTATGCGGCTAGGCTCCCAAAAAGTCCCACACATGTGGTATCCCCATACTCAGGAGAAGCAGCAAAATGTATTTTGGGGTGCAATTCCACATATAACTATGGCATGTGTGAGCAATATATCATTTAGTGACAACTTTTTGAAAAAAAAAAAAATCTTTTTTATTTTTGTCTTTATTCAATCACTTGGGACTAAAAAAAAAAATATTCAATGGGCTCAACATGCCTCTCAGCAAATAGCTTGGGGTGTCTACTTTCCAAAATGGGGTCATTTGGGGGGGTTTTGTACTTCTCTGCCATTTTAGCACCTCAAGAAATGAAATAGGCAGTCATAAATTAAAAGCGGTGTAAATTCCAGAAAATGTACTCTAGTTTGTAGACGCTATAACTTTTGCGCAAACCAATAAATATACGCTTATTGGCATTTTTTTTTACTAAAGACATGTGGCTGAATACATTTTGGCCCAAATGTTTGACTAAAATTGAGTTTATTAGATTTTTTTTATAACAAAAAGTAGAAAATCTCTTTTTTTTTCAAAATTTTCGCTCTTTTTCCGTTTATATCGCAAAAAATAAAAATCACAGAGGCAATCAAATACCATCAAAAGAAAGCTCTATTTGTGGGAAGAAAAGGACGCAAATTTCGTTTGGTTACAAAATTGCATGACCGCGCAATTACCAGTTAAAGTAGTGCAGTGCGAAATTGAAAAAAGACCTCTGGTCCTTTGGCTGCCAAATGGTCCGGGGCTGAAGTGGTTAATACATTTTTGATATTCGTAGCCAACTTCCCCATCCATCCATATCTCCTTGTTTTATTTTGCTTATAATTTTTTTATTTTAAAAAGACCCCCTAGTATTTATGGCCATGGCCACCTTGAGTAAGGACAGATGATTCATGTAACATTTAATTCCTGGAATCCATCTGCCCTTCACATGCGTGCAGGCAGATGGGTGAGCTTAGCTGAGAAAGCCCTTACTCCCCTCCTGAAAACTCCTGGGATATATTACATTACTTGCCTAGGCATGGAAACCAGAAAGTAACTGAAGAAATGTAAAAAAAAAAAATATATAAGAAATAAATACAAAGTATATATTATATATATATATATATATATATATATATATATATATATATATATATATATATATATATTTATTTATTTCCTATCTATTTGCTAATGCTAGCAGCATAACAATTATATATAGTCAATGTTGATTGAGGGAGTGAAGTTCCAATTTAAGGTTAATGATGTGAAAAGGCTTGGCAGTCATAGGAGGTCATTTGTTTACTCTAGGCAAAGCCACAGACAGCCCTGCAGTTCTGGAAGCAGGCTCTGAGTGTGGATTTTCACTGTCTCCCAGCCCTGTACCACACATCCTGCCTGTACAGTGACATGAATAGGATGGAATCTGAACTAGAGGCTCTTACTCTACTTCATACGGTAAATATGCAGAAAACGCATAATGGAACATGGGTTTGTGTGGATTGCAATGACTTTCATAATTCTTTATCTTTGTACAGAATGCCACCTGGAAGCCTTTTATTAAATAGTCGGCATAAATATATATTTTCATATATACATTTACATATATATATTTTATATATATTCATAAATATTGGGACATCAACACAATTCTAATCTTTTTGGCTCTATACACCAATTTCATTTTTACATGAAACAAATATGTGCTTTAACTGCAGACTTTCAGCTTTAATTTTGAGGGTATTTACATCCAAATCAGGTGAACGGTGTAGGAATTACAACAGTTTGTGTATGTGCCTCCCACTTTTTAAGGGACCAAAAGTAATGGGACAATTGGCTGCTCAGCTGTTCCATGGCCACGTGTGTGTTATTCCATTATTATCCCATTTACAAGGAGCAGATAAAAGGTCCAGAGTTCATTTCAAGTGTGCGATTTGCATTTGGAATCTGTTGCTGCCAACTCTCAATATGAGATCCAAAGAGCTGTCACTATCAGTGAAGCAAGCCATCATTAGGCTGAAAAAACAAAACAAACCCATCAGAGAGATGGCAAAAACATTAGGTGTGGCCAAATCAACTGCTTGGAACATCCTTAAAGAGGAAGTAAAGCCCAAGTAAAAAAAAAAAAAAAAAAAATAGACCCTGCATAGCATACTAGCTTATTATGAATAACTTGCCTGAGATGGAAGCCCCCGAAGCGACCCTTGTCCTCCTCCGACGTGATACCTGGAGTGACTTCTGGGTATCGCGGCTCTGGCGCTGTGACTGGCTGGAGCCGCGAAGACGTCACCCCCGCGCATGCGCGTGGGAGCCGCCACTAACGGCATGATTGCTGTTAGCAGCGGCATGCTCGGTGCGCATGCGCCATAGACAGCGGCGCCTGTCTTTTGCAAATATCTCTTAAACCGTGTAGGTTTAGGAGATATTTCTTGGACCTACAGGTAAGCCTTAATCTAATCTATTTTTGTTTTTTGTATCACTCCACTATGACAATATTTATTTATTTGTATTTTAGGAATTAGAAAATTATTGCGTTGACCCCAGCTCAATAGACGCCTTTTTTCTGTTCAGAACTGAACTTTTACTGAACGCCTCAATTTTGAACCACTATGTCCATGTACCAAATGCCTATGAGGTGAAGTATCTTATAGCAAATCGCTACCTCAGAAGAAATAGGTAACGTATAACTGTAACAATAAAGGTAATCTTGTGCTAAGGCTTCATGTACACAGGACTTTTTTACAAACTCTCCTGAACGATTTAACTTGACAGATCGTAAACCGCGTTTAAAATGTTTGTTTTGCTGCGTTTACATGGCACGTTTTGCGGCATTTGGCGATTGTTGCAATATTTTATGTCAAACAGTATTTGTGCAGTGGTGTTTTAAACGCAACTTTTTGGGAAAAGGGACTCTTTCATGAATTAAAAAAAAATGAAACGGTAAAGTTAGCCTGATTTTTTTTTTTTTGTATAATTTGTTTTTTTTGTATAATGTGAAATATGATGTTATGCCGAGTCAATAGATACCAAACATGTCACGCTTTATAATTGCATGCACTTGTGGAATGGCGACAACCTATGGTACTTAAAAATCTCTATAGGCGACGCTTTAAATTTTTACGGTTGCCAGGTTAGAGTTACAGAGGAGGTCTAGTGCTAGAATTATTGCTCTCGCTCTGACGATTGCGGCGATACCTCACATGTGTGATTTGAACATCGTTTACATATGCAGGCGCGACTCCCGTATGCGTTTTCCTTTGCTGCGCATGCTCGCGGGGACGGGGGCACGGGCGCTTTATAAAAAAAATATGTTTTTTTCCTTATTTGATTTATTTTTATATTATTAAATTGTGTCTTGAAAAAAAAAAAAAATGTGATCACTTTTATTGCTATCACAAGGAATGTAAACATCCCTTGTGACAGTAATAGGTGGTGACAGGTACTCTTTATGGAGGGATCGGGGGTCCACCTCCAATCCCTCCTTTGCACTTCAAAGTATTCAGATCGCCGAAAACGGCGATTCTGAAATACTGTATATATTTTTTTAAATCCGGCGCCGTTGGCAGGCGGGTAAACCGGAAATGACGTTGTGACGTCGCTTCCGTGTTTACATTCAGGAGACTGGAACAAAGCCGTTTACGGCTTCGTTCCAGTCTGTGGATAGACGCCAGATCGTGGATCGGGTCTCCCGGTGGGACGGGAGGCCCGGTCAGAGAGGCGGGACGGGAGGGATCCCGCTCCTTCGGGATAACAATCGATCCTGCTCCTTTGGGATAACAATCGAGCGGCTTTTAGCCGCATCGGTTGTTATCCCTGGTAAGCAGATCGCCCGCTCTAAAAATGGTACCGGGATGATGCCTGCAGCTGTGGGCATCATCCCGGTATAACCCCCGAAAGCCGAGGCCGCATATATGCGTATGCTCGGCGCGAAGGGGATAAACAAAAACCACTAATTTCAATAGAAGACAGAAGCACTCATTGTTGCTCACATAGCGCAACACATTTTTTGATGGTTATCTGTAAAGTGCATAAATAATTCGTATACAATTTCATAAACCCAAAAATATATAAGAATTCATAAACGTATATACAAAAAATCAGCCCATAAATTGATAAGTAAGTGAGTAAATAAGTAAGTACTCCAAAGAAAGGGATATCAAAAGTCTCTTACAAGATTCTAAGACCTTTAACAAGAAGGTCTTACTGCTGTTAATGGAGAAATTCCTCGGTTGGATGGATGGGACAAGCTTCATTCTGGTCTAGAGCCAGCCAGCGCACCTAGCAGCTATATGTCTCCACTATATACCTCCTCAAGCCACCATCAAACACCAAAAAGTAAGTGGTACACTTGCAACAGAAATTAATCCAAATATTCACATGCAAGAAGGAAGGGGATCGCTCATTTTGCAGTATTAAAACCAATTTATTAAAAGAAAGGGTATCTACTCGCATCACAGAGAAGTAACAATAGCATATTGCATAAACAGCATCATGCCCGGCGGGCATGATGAAGTCACGGCTGTGAACTCCACCTTCATGTTTTGTCCAAATGGACATCATTACTGGGGCAATGGAGGTAGCGGTGATGTTGTGCAGACCAGACTATATATAGGCTTACCCTGCTAAAGCACTAGATGGCAATGCCACTTCTCACCAGCAGATCTGGCTGACATATTACCAAAGACCCTTGCATGCAACCTTCTTGCATGTGAATACATTTTTGTCGCTTCCCTTAAGTCTTAGAATCTGGTAAGAGGCTTTTGATATCTCTCTTGGTGGAGGACAGTTTGTTAATCACTGAAGCACAAGAATATCTGCATGATTCTCTGATGTACACGTGAAGCACTTTATTTCCTTGCACTTCTATGGGACTGATTTTTCACTTCTATGAACTCTATGAATTCTTGAGACTATTTACTTATTTACATTTATCAATTTATGATTGTTTTTTTTTGTATATATGTTTTATACATTTTTATTTATGGGTTTATTAAATTGGATATTATTTATGCACTTTATAGATAAAAGTAATCCTTCACTTTTCTTACACAGCACTTGCACACATAAAGCAACAGAAAGTACTCCACTGTTGATTTGATAACAAAGCAAAGGGTAATAGGTCAGTAGCAATCTACTAAATTCCAGCTTTGATCAGTGGGGCCAAGCTCTTTGAATTTCTGACTCATTACTGGTTTCTGCACTTTGCACATTGATTGACTTATTAAAAAATTAATTAGAACACCAGGCAAATAGATTAAATGCATATGTGAGCTGTCTTATCTGCCAAATGATTTGTACTTGTGGGCATCCAGACTAGAGCGTTACACAGCTCGGCTTGGGAGGGGAAAGGGACCTGATCATTCTCTGCTGCAATTTCACTTTCACAAAATAGTGGTTTGGTATTTTTTGGTGCACAAAATTTTCCATAGGTGATGCTCTAGAAGCCCTTACAGGTAATTAGTTTAGGATTGACTGTAAATAATGGCCATAGAATAAATGCATGTGGAGTTACCTGATATGTGTAGCTCAATCTACGATTTCATGCATGGGTATCCCAAACGCGCACATCTACAGTATGTTCATTTGTATGTTTTCTTTTTTTAACTAACTGCTTGAGTATAACTGTAATTTTGCAATGTTTTCCCTTGGCTGATGGATAATAAATGTCCAATGTAAAAATATCTATTTTGTATCTGTCTCTTTGCAGCGCTGAACAAGCAGCAGAACATTACATGGATCTGATGACTGCATTACTTCAGGAATCTCAGCCAGATGTAAGTAGTGGAGAAAGGCTACTGAGCTCTTTGGCAATTGCCCACTCTTCTCTCTATTAAAAAATATTAAAGTGGTTGTTAAGCCACTCTAACCTGTATACACCATCAGCACTGCCTCATATTGTTGTATTCCCCCTCTGTGTGTGATTTATAAAAAAAAATG
This sequence comes from Lithobates sylvaticus, assembly GCA_028564925.1. Lineage (NCBI taxonomy): Eukaryota > Metazoa > Chordata > Amphibia > Anura > Ranidae > Lithobates > Lithobates sylvaticus. Next base: position 253,614,136 of record CM053026.1, on the reverse strand, counting down.
CTGCAAATACCTAATTTCACTGCTGAGATTTTGATCACATGACTGGTCAGCTTTCTCCTTTCCTTCTCTGAGAGATGCAGCAGGCAGGGCTGAGATTCCTCTGCTGATGTCAGTCAGGAGGGGAGGAGAGAGCTGGCGAGGGGATAGCTGGCGCTTCTTCCCCAGGTATCCCTGTTGTTGCAACCAGCTCACCTGCCAAAAATGCGGTGCCTATGGATGCTTTGTCGGCGGTCCTGGAGACCTTTGTTGCCAGGGTGGAAGCGGCGTGCGGGCGCAAGGGGGGTATAAAAACGTCCCCTGGCCCCCCCCATCTTTTGGGGAGAGCTCTGATTCAGACTCTGATTCTGCGGGGACTGGCGGCCCCTGTTCTGACGTGTCAGAAGATGCGGACCAGGACCGTTCGGGCAGTGAGAATGACTGTGTCCGGGTTAGCGCTAGTAGGAGAACTTATCACTGCAGTGCAGGATACCCTGAAGCTACAGGATGCAGCAGGATTTGCCCTTCCAAGGTGAGAGGCTTTTTGGTTCTTCACTGGATAACATTATTAAAAATGTTACCGGTGGGAAGAGCACGTTGCTCTCACAGTCCAGGAAGGGTAAGGAGCCACACCGTAGGCAAGGGCCCTCATTTTCCGTTCAGAAACGGCTTTTTCGCCCGCTCGGGTTGGCAGGTAAGCATTCCCAGTCCGACAAAGCGCCTGCTGAAGGACAAAAGCATCCCTGGTTTTGCAAGCCAAACAAGTCTGTGAACAAAAATGTTACTGCATGAAGGTTTGCCCCCGCCCATCTCTTGGGTGGGGGGTCGCCTTCGGGAGTTTACAGCTCCATGGACCTTCCTACTGTCCGACAATGGGTCTGCAAACTGGTTTCATCGGGATACAAAATAGTTTCTTGTCCACCAAACAGATTTTTTCCCTCCAACCTACCTCTACTTCAGGCTCGTTGGGAAGCCCTGTTCGGGGCAGTACAGGACCTGCTACATGTGCGGGGTGATAGTACCTGTACCGACGCTGGAAAGGTTTCAGGGTTTCTACTCCAATATGTTTGTAGTCCCCAAAAAGGAAGGGGTACGTCCAATCCTGGACTTGAAGGCCCTCAACAGCTTTGTGAAAGTGCAAAGGTTCAGGATGGAATCAGTTCGCTCCGTGGTCGCTGCACTCCATCAGGGAAACTTCCTGGCATCCCTGGATATCCAGGACGCGTACTTACATGTACCCATATGCCTCAGGCATCAGAGGTTTCTGCGATTTGCAGTCGGGGAAGAGCACTACCAGTTTGTGGCTCTCCCTTTTGGCCTGGCATCAGCACCCCGAGTCTTTACCAAAGTGTTAGCTCCAATTCTGGCGCTGTTAAGGCAACGTGGGTTACCTAGACGACCTCCTTCTGAGAGCAGCTTTCGCCTCAGAATTAAGGGAGGATGTAGCAATCACCATGCAGACTCTCTGGGAATTTGGTTGGGTGCTGAACCTAAAGAAGTCGGTGTTAGTGCCGACTCAACGCCTGGAGTACCTGGGCTTGCTATTGGACTCCTCAGAAGCAAGAGTTTTTGCATGCGTTTCTGCATGCGAGTTCTGGGCATCATGGTAGCCACTTTTGAGGCGGTACCGTACGCCCAATTTCACACTTGAGTTTTGCAAAAAGAGATTTTGTCAAAATGGAACAAATCTCCATTATCCCTGGATTGTCAAATTCGGGTGAGCCAGTTAGTCAATGATTCCCTTCTCTGGTGGCTGAGGTCTCCGACCCTTTGGTCTGGGAGATCGTTCCTTCCTCTCCATTGGACGGTGATCACAACGGACGCCAGCCTGACCGGTTGGGGGGAGTTTTGGGAGTACAGTCGGCCCAGGGCCTTTGGTTGTGGGAAGAATCCCAACCGCCGATCGCTTCGGGCGATCAGGCTTTGCCTCTCCACATGGTCAATGTGGCTACAAGGGCGTCCGATCAGGATCCAGTCGGACAACGCCACAGCGGTGGTATACGTCAACCATCAAGGAGGAACAAGGAGCTCAGCTGCAGCACGGGAGGTCGCTCACATCCTCCAGTGGGCAGAGCGACACGTGCCGGCCCTGCCGGCCATATACATCCCGGGCGTAGAAAACTGGCAGTCTTCCCCCACTCAAACTTCAACCACGAAGTGGAGGCCGAGGGGATTCCAGTAATTCTGATTGGCCTTGGCGTCCTTGGTATGCCGACCTAGTACGGCTGGTGGCGGATGTTCCTTGGCAGCTTCTGCTGCTGGAGGACCTTCTATCGCAAGGTCCGATACTTTACTGTCGCTGGTTTTACCGTCGCTGGTTTTAACGGCATGGCTGTTGAAAACCAGGTGCTAAGGGACCGAGGTCCGTCAGACTCACTAAATTCCACTATGCTGAGGGCACGGAAGTCTTCTTCTCGGAAGATTTACCATCGTACATGGAAGGCTTACATCTCCATGTTTGAGGAGATGGGATGGCGTCCGCAAACTTATTCAGTTTCCAGGATCCTGCTGTTTTTGCAGCGAGGAGTGGATCAGAAACTTGCCTTAAGCACCATCAAGGGACAGATATCAGCCTTGGCTGTCTTTTTACAATGTCCCTTGGTGACTCACTCATTGGTGAGTACTTTTGTGCAAGGGGTTCGACACGTAGTCCCTCCGGTTCGACCACTGCTACCTCCGTGGGATCTGAATCTGGTGCTATTAGGGAGATTCCCTTGTTAACTCTTTCTCAGAAAGTAGTCTTTCTAGTGGCTTTTACATCTGCCAGGAGGGTTTCTGAGTTGGCGGCCTTGTCATGCAAGTCTTTCTACCTGGTCATCCACAAGGATAAGGCGGTGCTACGTCCGCAGCCCTCGTTCCTTCCAAAGGTGGTTTCGGCATTCCATCTAAATGAGGACATCGTGTTACCATCCTTATGTCCTAAGCCAACACACCCAAAAGATGTTGCCTTACATTCCCTGGACGTGGGCCGGGCTCTACTGGTGTATCTGTCTGCTACATCTCCCTTCCGGAAGTCAGACTCTGTTTGTCTCGGTGGCTGGTCCGAAAAAAGGTCTAGCGGTCTCGTCGTCCACCATTTCTCGGTGGATCAGACAGATTGTGGTTCAGGCCTATGCCTTAAAGGAGCGGGTGCCCCCTTTTCCTGTCACAGCTCATTCCACCAGAGCAATTGGAACCTCCCGGTCTTTCCGACATCAAGGGTCTGTCTCCCAGGTGTGTAAGGCGGCAACCTGGTTGTCCATTCACACTTTCACTAAATTCTACAAAGTTGACGTAAGCGCATCTTGGGATGCTTGCTTTGGCCGCAAGGTTTTGCAGGCGGCTGTGTGAGGTTGCAATTTACACTTTCTTTAAGTTACAAGTTTGTTGTAAATGCATATTTTGATGCATAAGTTGGCCGCTGGTCTTGATGGCGGCCGTTTAAGATGGCGACGACTCTGTTGAGGTGTTCCTTTTGTTGTGGGTGAAGTTATGTTTTGCTGTTTCCACCCCTCATTTTTTTAGATTAAGGCTTACCCGTAGGTCCAAGAAATATCTCCTAAACCTGCATGCGCGGTAGTGACGTCATCGTGGCTCCGGCCAGTAACAGCGCCGGAGCCGCGATACCCGCAAAGAAGATAGAGGCTCCATGCATCAGGTGACATCGCAGGCTCCTGTGTCAGGTAAGTGACACATAATGGGCTACTATGCATTATGCTTTACCTTTGCAGGGAAACAAAGGAAGTAAACCCATTAGGGTTTACTTCCTTTTTAAATATTTAGAATAGCTTCGCTGTGTCCTCCTGAAAAAAAGGGTATTTTTCCTTAACATTTTCATAGCTAAGAGCTGCTGTCTGCAGACCGCTCACATTCCTCTCTCTGCCTGTGTATTGATTACACAGTACAAGCAGAGAGTACAGGGTTAAACAGCCTCCTCTGCTCTGAGCTAAGTGGGGGTGAGAGCGGCCAGAGCTTGCAGCTCCTTCTCTCCTTTCTCTGTCCTCTGTGCTGGGCCTTTCACAGCTACAAAACAGAGAACAGACCACTTGCTCCCCTTTTGTTAGGAGCAGCATCTGCTCCATGTTTTCAGTTTAGAAGTTTTGTGCAAGCCTGTATTTGGACAGTGCTGTTTATCCCCCCCCCCCCCCCCAAATAGGAGTTGATGTAATACATTTACATTCTGCAATTTGGGAAAATGTCTGATTAATGTTTTGTTTTTGTTTTCTCAGAGTATATATCCCAGCCCTGCTCCCCTACCCAGAATTCCATTGATTTACCTGGAAGCTACCACAGCTCTGTTAGAAACTGAGAAGTTTCAGGATGCTATCACAGTAAGTGAAGAAGTGTTGGAAAATCTCAGTCACATCACAGCTGGCCTTACAAGCATGGTGGAAGCAGAGACCAGGCAGGAGACTAAATCTCACATTGAATGGGTAAACTGTGTCTTATGGGCCTCCACAGCTCACTTTCTTCAAGGAGAAGCTCATGGGAAGCTGGGAAATCATAAAGAATCAGTTACTGCATACACCAGGTACGCTAAATGTCCGCAAAAAGATCTCTAATTAGATGAGTCAGAATGCACAGTAAATTTGGGTGTAGGTCTATGTTGTTTGGACAGTAAGGGGATTTATTATTTTCTTGTCAACATTGTTTCCTGGGATGTAATACAAGAATAGATATGCCTTAGTAAGAGTCCATCTAGTCTGTCACCTTTGCATGGCAGGTCTATTTGAAGTGTAGCCATATATATCTTTGTGAAGCCAGCTATAAATATATATCTTTCTTTTTAGTTTTGAATAGTTAAAGAATTAAAGTTTTAAATTTAAGAAAAAAAAAAAAAGCTTGCAAACTTCACAGAGGTGAATGGGATCTGTGGCTAGCAATCTGGATTACTCCTGTGTGTCAGAGGTCAACTTCAACGTTATTAATTTGCTTCAACGGCTTCCCTTATGGGGCCTTTCTCCACCCCAAGCCCTATGGTCGCTACCTGAGCTTCTGTTATGCCATAACTTTCTCTAAATAATGTTGTACATTTTTTTTTTTAGGTGTATAAACCTAATGACGAAAGTTCAATTTACTGACTCTGGTGAGTTTTGTAGCTGAGAAAGTGGAAAACACAGGAAGCGCCACCTGAGTGTAGTACGATAACACTCACAGGATAGAGATAAAAAACAGGCTCATCGGTAGATGGTGTCATCCAGGTCTCTCCTAGCGTCCAACAATGGCACCTGCACGTTGCTGGAATGGCAGAGGGTTCGCTGCACGTCCTGTGGTGGCCACCAGGAAGCCAGAACCAGGCATCCGGGAGAGTTGTACTGATCAGACAGGCAGGCTATGTGCTCAGAGCTTCAGCTCCTTCTACAGGCCTCGTTTTGTAGCTTTTTGGACTTTTTTTTGTAGCTAACTGTAGTTTTTCTGACACTATTAGAACACTTGGATAACATCAAACAGAAAGGATTCTGCTCCAAGCAGTTCTTCTTTGCTGTCACATTCAAACCCTATGTTTCAGAGGCAAGATGACCCGTCCATGGTCACTGACTGGAAGCAAAGGGGAAAGCCAAATCCTCATTTATTGTTTAAACCATCCACAAACATGCCAATGACAGTCCCCCTTATCAGGGCTGCACCCTCTATTAGAATGAATTAACCCTATTAGAACACCAAAGTTTTCTAGTTGACTATAGGGTATTATAAATTAAACATCCTTTATTGACACTTAAGGTCAGTTTTTATCACACGTGTAGGGCTTATGCTCTTTTTCACATATTGCAGGATCTTTCAAGGCTAGTGATCACATTAAAGAGCATCGCATATTTACAGTTCTGAAAGCATCAGCCTTTCTGGGCAGAAGTCACCAGTTTTTGCAGATGGGGGATGAAAAGATTTCCCTAATGAACATGAGACTTGCCCTTCAGGCCATGCAAGGTAAGATTTCTCTGTTTGAATATGGAATATCAACATCTATTTTATAATTGTTTAGAGTTGTATATAATATTAGTGCGTATATGCTAAGCTACAAAGCAATACTCAAACTCTCTACACTTCAGTGCTGCCCTTTTTGTCATCATGTCCTGTCCCCAACTCCTCATCCTGTGAGCCCAGGGCATTAAGGACATGCCCCTTCAGGGCTTACAGGAAAATGATACAGAGAACACCCTTACCACTATTGATATTGTTTTCTGCATCATTGAGGGCCATCCACTGCTGCTACAGGAAGAGAAAGAAAGGACCCTGGTATGTTCTGTAAAAGGACTAAAGACCGATCCAAAAAAAAGGTACGTATATTAAATATTTTTAAAAAAAAGGAGCGTGTGAGGGGAAACTCCAGTTGGCCAACATGGTGTTAAAAATATAGACTGCCTTTTGGAAAAAAAATTAATAACTGCACCCATAATGAGAAAATAAAAAATGTGCATTTAATAATTGCTTGCATTAGAGTCTGCAGAGCACTGTAACTGCAATCCATGCATTGTGAGTGCAATGCACAGGCTCCTGTAAAGTCTTCCATTAGTCCTGGTCTGCATGGAAGTACAGAATTACCATTATGGGGCTGGACAAAGTAATCAGTGGGCTACAAGTGTGCTGACATATGGGTTAACATGAAAAATAGTCACAAATGTGGACTTGGCCTTTAAATTATTTGAGTGTTATCATGATGGAAATGTTTTTTATTGGTTAAGCACCCACATATTATGCTAAAGTATTTAGCGTCGTTTTCTCAAAGCAGTACAGTAAAAATACATTCTTAGTAGAGTTTTTTGATATAAGAGACATTTTTTGTCACTTCTGGCAAAAGGGTACTTTTTCCTAGCAGTTGTGTGCTTTCTGTAAGATATGAAATATAGAACTGGGTTCTAGGATAATATCCAGTGTGCACAAGGTGGAATTGCATCATCAGTGACTCAAATGGTTCAAGGCTGAGAGAAGAATCCTTGAAGATGTGCATAAGGGAGAGCTTGGACCTGTCATCACTGAAGAAGGCCAATGTGGGTGGTAAGTTTTTCAGTATGTGCAAGTTCTCCTGGGTGCCTGAGGTGACTTCCTGTTCACTTTAATTTAAAAATAAAATGAAGGTCTGGTGGTGTAAAAAATTGAATCGGGCTGATTCCTAAAACAAAAGTGCAAACTTAAATTTCAAAACGTAGTGAAGTTAATGTGCACATTTTGCACCTGATACAGGAAAACATTTCATAGACAAATATGAGCCATAGTCATATGAGCTCCTTTGCCAATATTGTTTGCAGGTGAACATTTTTGTATGCAGTTAGACAAGTTGTAAGAGCTATGCTTTCTGATTTATACTTGGACAAAAAGAGAAGAAAAAAAAATATTCAAAAGGGTACACACTATGTGGACCGCTAGGTCTTTTTTGCTGTCACTCTTCCATGTTTCTGTGGGCCGTGGTAGGCAGAGGGATTACTGTAATCACACACACAATTTGGATTAGTGATAATGACAGAAAAACATAAAGGAGTTAAACATTTTATATTTTGTGCAGAGAGGAAAAAAAGAAATGTGATTTATGTCCATACTGCATAGCCTCCTTAGCACCTTGTTCACTTTGGTTATAAGGGGGTTGGCTTACAACTTTTCCATTTGCTAGTGTCCCAAACTCTTGTGGGTAGCAGTATGATCTGACTGTTTTTGAATTTCTGTCTCCCTCCTCAAACTTCAAACAGGGAAGTGATGTTACGGAAGGCATCTGGGAGAGCTGTACAGATCAGAAAGGCAGGCTACGCGCTCCGAGCTTCAGCTCCTTCTACACTTTCCGACACTATTAGAATACAAGGATAACATCAAACAGAAAGGACTGCTCCAAGCAGCTCTTCTTTGCTGTCACCCCCAAACCCTGTGTTCCAGAGGCAAGATAAGCCATCCATGCTCACTGACTAGAAGCAAAGAGGAAAGCCAAATCCTCATTTATTGTTTAAACCATCCACAAACATGGCAATGACAGTCTCCAAATGCAGCCTCGCCAGTGCCCGTCAGATGCAGCCTCTCGCCAGTGCCTGGATCAGAGCGGCAATCTCTCGCTGTGTCACGGAGCTGGATTTGAATTTCCCGGCCGCAGTAACAATGTCCCACCTCCTGTGATCACCTTACACTGATTCAATTTCCCGGCATTGGATCAGTGTGCCGTCTATCACAGGAGGTGGGACATTGTTACTGCGGCCGCCTGGACAATTCAGCTCCCTGACACAGGGAGATCACCGCTCTGGGAGGACTCTAAGCCAGCAGGATGACACCCTCGCAATGGGCGGCACCCGAGGCAGACACCGCCCCCTTTTCTGCGCCATTATCGGCACCTTTTCTTCTTTCAGCCAATATGTTTCAGCGGCTGAAATTTCGGTGCACCACTAATAAAAAGGTTGAAAAACCCTCCTGTGTGAACACTTCACAGTGCAGTGAAGGCAATGGGGGGAGGGGGGCAACAATGTCCAGTGAGTGCGGAACATGCAGTCACATGGTGTTCACTCTTTTTTGGGGTCCACTATTGAAGTTATTTGCAAGGAGGAAGGATGAATCCTTCATATTGGATGTCACTGAGGACTGTTTGGGACTTTTTTGCACTTTAATCATCACTTTAGCAATTGTTCTTGTTTATGTCGTTTATTGGATGTTGATCAATATCACTGTTTAATTCGTTTGACACATAGTTATGTATGTCACTTTGCATTTCCACTAGCAAGCGCTTTTTTTTTTGCATAGAGGCATTATCTTTGCATAATTTATATAAACACAAATTGAGATGTTTTAAAATTATTTTCTTGCTTGTATTCATGCAATAGAAATACTATCTTCTCAGGCTTTCCTGGTGCACTCTTCTGCCTTATTGGAATGTTGTGGAAGACCGAGCATAAGAAAATAGTAGCTCTTGAATTTAGGAAATGGAGATACCAGGGCAAAATGGCGTGCCTACTTGATCAATATGAGGAAATCAAGCTGTAAGTGTATTCCTGAAAGTAGACTAAAACATTACATTAATACATTCTTTTAGGATTTAACTTTTTTTTTTTTTTTTTTTTTCAAGAAAACGAATAAAATGATCTCAAATTAGGTTAAGACATTTCTATTGCCTAATCAAATGACCAGTGTAAAAGTCCTGGTCGTTTGATTTCTGCCAGAGAAATGTAGAGAACTAGCTTTCAGGCAGACCTAAGTCAACAGCTCACTGTGCAGAGCTTGTTAAGAGCACTTACCCAAGATCTTTGGTATCTTCATACACCATGTGATCTATGCCACAACACGGAAGCAATGGTACTTTTAAAGTGGTTGTAAACCCTTATACACCACTTTTACCTACAGGTAAGCCTACAATAAGGCTTACCTGTAGGTACCATGAATATCTCCTAAACTTGCACCGTTTAGGAGATATTCACAGTATCAGTATGTGCCGACATCATCGGCACATGCGCACTGAAGAAACGGCTCGCTCGTGCCGTCTCTTCAGCTGCTGTGCCATTACCAGCGGCTCCCGCATGTATGCGGGGAGTGATGTCATTGCGGCTCCGGCCAATCACAGCGCCGGAGCCCGCGATACCCAAAAATAACTTCAGGAGACATGTCACCGGTCACATCGGTGTGACGGGACCACTGTGGTGGCTTCGATCTAAGGTAAGTATTTCATAATGAGCTAGTATGCAATGCATACTAGCTCATTATGCCTTTTTGTCTTGCAGTGGTTTTTTTTTTTTTTTTCTTCGTGGGTTTACAACCACTTTAAAGAGCTTACTTTAACTTTTCCTGATATGATGTATGATAACTCTGTTTAATTCTAAAGTTTAGATTTAGTTCAAAGGATAAAGTCTATGTAGAGGCAATCACTTTTTAAGCTTTGGATAGAGTGGGGATGAATTTGACCCCCTGTCAATTTTTTATTGCAGTCTGCCTCCCTGCTAGGGAGATTTTCCCATTTATTTGTCCTGGTGACTATTGTCACCAAGACAGTAAGTAAGGGGAAATCCTACATTTTAGAGTTGATACAAATAGCGAGAGGTGAGGCAAAATTTTATAGTGGGGACAAATGTTCTGGTGACTTGACAAAACTCGGGTAATCCCCTTAATTTGGAGCTGTTTTCTCATACTTTCTAGTGTCTCCTAGGATACAAACATACACATAAAACACCCACTTTCGCTATAAGTTGTATTTACACCTACCTGTGGAATTGCACGTGAGCCCTCTCAAGGGAGGGGGGAACACACAGGTGGCAAAGACCAGAGTATGTTCGATAAAAAAAACTGGCAATATTAAGTGATTGCACACAGAAGTTTTTATATAAATGGTTGCTAAAGGTTACTGCAGAAACTAAATTCCTTTGTATATCTCTATTATTTACTGTAGACTATTTTAAGAATATATATGGACACTCTTAAGATTTATTTTTTTCTTTCAGTCTGACTTTCTTTTTTACCATCTTTCAAAGGGATTTGCCACTGCACCTGGTTGTTTGCATCCAAAAAAGCTTCTTGCTGGACAAATCGCTTGTTCAAGAATTGGAGGATTATTTGCAAAATGAAGAAAAAGGAACCATCACTAGCTCTTAAATCTTTACAAAATGTTTAGTAACTGTGTTGGGTTTACCGTACACTATTCCGCTTTTATATTATTTTGTACCAGAGTTTAAATTAAAATAATATTCTTTTGTATACACATCTAATGTTCTGAGTAAAAAAAGTTGGTTTACCATACCTAAGTTAATGACTACTGACGGTGTGTAGCTGTTGCAATAGATTATTAGGTCAAATCCCATCCATAGCTTTTTGTTATACTGGTTTCCCGGAAATTTAAAAGAAAGACTACAGTTAAAGGAAGTATGGCCAAAGTTATTTGGGATATACTTCTCCTTTAGGTCACAGGAATGCAGTTCGTTTTGCAGTCCTGTGTCGGCTGACATCACTCAGCTGGTCCAGGCTGAGGAAAGATCCTGATTTTACAGTCAGCATTCACCCAGATGCTAGGACCGGCAGCTGGAAACAGTGCATCCCAACACCACTGTGGTAAATAGAACTTGATGAAATGTAACCTAGGCTCAAGTTCTAGGGAAAAAACTAACCGTCCAATTTGCTAGGATCCTTGCAGTGCACACCAGCTTCTGTGCGATAGCATACATGGGTTCTGAGCTCCAGAGTTTAGGTTATGCCCACAAGTTTTTGCTTAAAGCGGTTCTGCACCCATTTCATTTAGTAAATCTCTTTGCCTTCCAAATCAGGCAAAGAGTACTAAATGAAATGTTTTTTTTTTTTTTTTTTTTTTTTATTACTTACCTTGTAATTGAAGACTTCCGGTCTTCTCTCTCTGCGGCCGTGGGCGGGGTCTCTGCGTCCATCGTCGTCACGCCGCACTGTCTCCTGGGATCTGGTGTCATTGATCCCAGGAGTCAGTGCGGGCATCTTCCAAAATCTCGCGAGATTTCGGCCACATCTTCCGAAATCTCCCGAGATTTCGGCCGCATCTGCCGAAATCTCGTGAGATGTCGGCAGATGTGCCGTTACTGCGCACGCGCGAGTAACGGCGGTGCATGCTGGGCCATCTAAAGTTCCTGTGGGTGTTTCACATGCCCACAGGCAAGATGGCCCCCAGCACTAAAGAAGAAGACGAGGAACTTCATCGGACGAAAACCGGCGGCGATCGAGATGGAAGATGGAACAGGTGAGTCCCCTAATAAAGGTAAGCATACTTTATATTACGTCCTAAACCGCTTTAAGACAGCAGACACTCTGGCTGAGGTTTTACTTCCCTGTATGTCTATACGGTAGCCTTTTGATTTGTTCTCTATTTATTTTAATAATCCAAGTGCCTGAACTTTAAATCTAAGATAGCCAAATAATAAATTCCAAATAACTGGTGCATTGCCTACGATGCCAGTTTAGGGAGTTTTTTTTTTAAACGGATCAACTTACACAATCAAACAAGGGCTTTTAAATGCGAAAATGGCAAACATGTTGAAAGGAATTTTGAAGAATAACACCCATCGGCTGCCAGTCTGTCTTTTCTTCATTGGTTTTGGGACCCTTCTTTCTGCATGCCTGCATACAACCAAGTGTCTATAAAGTAAAATAGGAAGAAATAGCCCGACCACCGCACACCTCACCTGGCATGAGTGGTTGGCAAATAAAAGCCTCAGCTTGATTCATCCAGACCACAACCCTAACATATTTCACCCTGCTTTAGGGTGGTTATCCATGTTTAAGCCCTGAGGACAGGGCGAAAAATGTTGGAGTTGTGGTCTGGATGAATCAAGCTGAGGCTGCTTTTACCTGCTAAGCACTCAGGCCGGGTGAGGTGTGCGGTGATCAGTCTATCTCTTCCTATTTTTGCAGTCTGGGTGGACCTTTCCTCAGCCTGCACCCTCACTAGCTAGCAGCATTGAACTTATCGGAACTGGACAGCCTGAGCGGGGACCCTTAAGCATTCATCATGGGTCAAAGTGTCTATACAAACTTTAGTAGACAAAACTGCAGCAATTATCCTCTTCAGTTCATGCCTACCAGTCTCTGTGGCTGGAGTTTCATCTGCTACACATTTTCACCACCACAACATGCTGTTGCTACTGCTACAAATCCCAGCTCTCAGGAGACATGGCACCAGGCTCCGCTGCCCATTACACATGTAGCTGACAGTGGACTACAATTACCTTGTTCCGCAGACCACCCCCTGTTCTCCATCTATTCTGATGTCCCTCTAGTGCTGGGCTCCAGTGACTGACATCAAGCAGAGAGGATTGTGGGACTAGTAGTCTCTTGAGCAGCCATTCTGATGTTGTGATATTACCCCTGGACTACACATCCCAGAGGTCCCTCTGCAACTCTGGGAGGAACTATGAAAGGGTCAGCAGATCCACCCTGTGCTCTCTTCTTCCTGGACCTAATCGAGTGAGCACCTCTCTGCTGCTAGGCAAGAGGGCTGTGATCTACCACGCAGTGATCGAGTGACTCCAGCCTGGCCCCGGAGGGCCCAACTCTGCTTGCTGTTGGCGAGACATCCCAGTGGTACCACCTCATCAGACGGATCCAACGACTGCCGTGTCCAGCAGCTGGTGGGTCATCTCTTTTCGTCTCCTAGAAGGACATTTAATCCAGGACTGCTGTTCAGGAGGCAGTCGCCCATCGTTCACAATCCTTTTCTGTACACATATCCTTACTCCAGTAAAACCTAATAGAATATCTATTTGACTTGTGTTGGAGTGTCATTTAAAGGTGCTTGCAAGAAGATGTCTGAACCCAGAGTGACAGGTGGGTTGGTGTTCACAGGGTCAGGGCGGTGCAGATGAACAGGTAAATTAAAAGCAGTTCTCAAAGGGGCAGTGCTACATTTGGGGGCTTGTCCAGGATGTTTTCTCTGCAGCCAGCCCTGGCCAACTAGACGAGTCCTGACCTGCGAGGTAGGCAGCCTCAGTTGCCGCGGTTGCTTGGGAAAGAGCCCAGGGAGCTTGAATGGAGAGCAAAGCGCTGTTCTGGAGATCTCAGTAAGTGAATGCACTGAGAAGGAGATTCGGCAGTGGGTGAGAGCTCTAGCCGCAGAGCAAAAGGCCTACATTTTGGATGTGGAAGTTGAGTTTGCCCTGGACTATATCACGGTACTCATGGAGTGGCAGGAAGATATACCCGTTTGTTTCCCGGAGGTATGCCTGGCCGAAGGGGTAACTGCTAGGGTGATCCCACTGAAAGTGGGAGGAGAGACTGTTGATAGGCAGCCACCACGAGGGCCCAGGGAGGGAGCCTAGGATCTGTTGAGGCAGACTCCCGTGGGGCCAGTGCACCGGAAATGCAAGTCAGAGCTATCAAAGACTGATTCTTTTCAGGGCATCTGCCGACCCCTGTTGGAGAAGAGTTTGAGACTTAGATGAGTCAGGCCATCCAGGCAGTGGAGGAATGGAGTGTTTGAGAGAGCCTTCAAGGCCCTGCCACTGAAGTAATCTGCAATTTGAGAAAGGGAAAGAAAACTTGTATTGCCATGGATTACATAAACGCTTTGTATGCTGTATTCGGAAGAGTTGGAACAATTGTAGACCTGTTGTACAAGTTTAACCACACTCGTCAACAAAAAGGGGAGAGCCTTTCCGGTAACATCTCTCAAGTAGACAGAATGCTGCACCAGATTATCCTTAAGAAGGGTATTGATCCCAAGAATGCTGATCAAGCTCGTTTAGATCGAGTCTTGCAAGGGGCTCGGCACAACCATCCCATGGTCTTAAAGTTATTACTGAAAAGAACACAAGTAGTTCCCACCTATCCTGAATCGATGAGAGAAGTGCTGGTAAAAGGAAGCTCTATTGGAGGAAAAGAGTGAAGAAATGAGAGAATTGGGTGCTAGTGGAAACAAGAGAGAGTGTCTGCCCGAACTGTCCATGCTGAAGCAGGTTTCTCGGATGAGGACAGCGAAAATGAGTCAGAGCAAGAAGGGCTGGCTATTCCTGATACTAACAAGCCGGTGGGCGAACCCGACCAGTCGAGTTAATGACCCAAGTTGCCTAAGCTCAAACTCGGATGTATTATGCTCTGATGTAAATGGAAACTCAAGCGAAGGTCCAAGAGCAAGGATTTCACCAAGGGGGGCTAAAATTCCCTCGAATTCTAGAAAAGAGATGTTTTGGAGGCGGAGAAGTTGGACTTCTCCACGTTAAGCGTTCCAAAACTGGAAGCCCACAGTTGCTTACAGAAGGTGCTTTTCCAAAAGCCGGCGGGAAACTTCAGGGGACCTCGGTGAAGGAGCTGATTGAGCATCCCGGAGGAAAACTGCACTACAACTCTAAGAGGGAGTCAAAGAAAAAGAAGCAAAAGCCCTCTGCTATTCCTTCTCCTGCCTTGCCTGTTAAAATGAAAAATGGGTCCCCAGGAAAGGTAAGACAAACACGGGAGATCAATGCACACTTTTCTGATCAAGTTGTCAAAAAGACTCCTCAGTCACCGAAGAAGCCGATTAGGGCCCAGACTATAGAGTCACCAGCTGAAAATATGCCAAGGAACTTGGTAGGGCCTTCCCTAATAGTTTTGTTTCAAGTGGAAGGAATCTACACCCAAGCCCTGCTGGACACTGGACCTCAAGTGACATTGTTATATCGGGATTTCTACAAAAAACACTTAAAGCACATTCCTTTGAGGAGTTGGAGATCTGGGGTATAGGTACCCAAATTGACCATACCACGGATATATCCCTATCAAGATAAGTTTTGATCCTTCCTTGGCCGGGAAGCCATAAACTTTTGACACCTTGGCTATTGTCTGTCCTCGACCCCTGGGGCAGGCCGCAACTCCTTGCTGATAGGAACCAGCACCAACCTTGTGAGGAGGTTATTCACCCCATTGGCTGTGTAAGGTGCTCCTGTGGTGAAGATCCATCCTCAGTTGAGACAGGCTTTTTAGCGTGTACTGCAGAAAAAAAGGCCCCCGTCGAGGGGGTTGGGAGACCGTGGCTATTGGATACGCAAAAAAGATTGCTGCAGCCTGGAGAAAGGGCCTGCATGAAAGCCACTGTTAAACTATCTTGGGATCAACCAGGTCCATGTGTGATGGAAGAAGCTGATCCGTTGGAGGAAGATAGCGGAATAGAACTGGTTCCTAAAATCGTGGCAACTAGGGCCTTGTTGAGGATTGGGAAAGAATCCCTGTCAGTGTGAGAAATGTCACCAGTTGGCCAATCAGCCTGAAACTTCGTATGGTGATTGGGAAAGTGAGTGCAGCCACCCCAGTAACCGGGGATGACTTAATCCAGAGGGAGAATGGGAGAGAGACCACTGGCCAGTGCCCCAGATTGTCTCCCAGATGGGAAGAGAGGCTCAAAGCTCAGCTAGCCCGATGGGAGAAGATGTTCTCCAAGAATGATTTTCATGTGGGTTGCGCCAAGAGTTCTCAACACCGAATTCGGCTGAGTGAAGGCAAGCCGAGCATGAAACTGAACTTGAGAAAGTCTTCCAGAGGTTACACACTGAAGGGCTAGTTGTAATTGGAGAAGTGTCAATTCTACCAGACTTCAGTCACTTATCTTGGACATGTGGTCTGAGCTGAGGGAGTAGCTATAGATCCCCAGAAGTTGGAAGCTGTCACCCCCTGGCTTCGACTAACCACTGTCACCAAATTGAGGTCATTTATGGGATTCTGCTCCTACTATAGGAGATTTGTGAAGTTTTGCACAGATTACAAAACCTCCTAAATGAGTTCTTGCAAAAGCAGACGAAGGAAGATTTGCAGAAAACCCATGCCAGGGGCCCAAGAAAGCCTTGTGAGTCCATTCAAGAGCAATAGATGCTGAAATGTGAAAAGGCTTTTGAAGGGGAGCCTCATTAAAGTGCTAGTGTTGGCCTATGCTGATCCCTCAAACCCTTACGAATTGCATGTGGATGGACTAGGGGAAGTGTTTTATCAGGAAAGGAAAGGTTTGTGCGGTGGCCTAGGTGAGTCGCAGCCTTACTCACATTGTCTGAGTTTCGGTTCAGTTTGAAGTATCGGCCAGGAGTGGGAAACTGGGACGCAGATGTCCTTTCCCGAAGACCTTACGCCACAGATGCTATCCAGAAAAGCTGGGTCCATTTGCCTCTTGAGAGAGTACTCGCTGTATGCCAAGGAGTAGAACATAGGCATAAGGGGGCTACCGGGGGGCCGAAGCTGTCAGTCACCCCTGCTGGAGTGCCAAGATATTACTGTGGTTTAACACAAGTGCGCAGTCAAGAACTGCCCCAATTGACTAGAGAGGATGAGAAGAGATCAACTGGAAGACCCACTGGGTAACCTTATAAGGAAATCTTTGTCAGTTAGCAATCCTCAGATGCTGCTAAATAGTTCCAGTGAGGGTGCTAAAGTAATACCAGAAAGGCCCATCTGAAGAACCAGAGGGTGTTTGCCAACTATTCCTCCCTGAGAAACACTGACTGATAGTGTTGGCTGTTCTTCATGATGACCATGACCATTTAGGGCCAGATAGAACACTCAAGCTGGTTAGGGACTGATTTTATTGGCTGTCCATGAGGGCCGAAGTGAAAAGTTACTGTTGCTCTTGCATTCAAAGACTTTGCCTGGCAGGGCAGCCCCAATGGGCCATCTGCAGAGTCGGGTTTTTATTTTTGGAACCCAACCTTAGTGGGCAGAGTAATGTCCTGGTTGTGACAGATCGTTTTACTCGTTACGCTCAGGCGTTCCCGACCAGCAAGCTAGTACTGTAGCGAAGACCTTAGTGGAGAAGTTCTTCATCCATTATAAACTGCATCAGCACATGCACTCGGATCAAGGTCGGGATTTTGAGAGCAAGTTTATCAGAACAGTGTGTAAATCTAGAACTACCCCTTACCATCCCAAAAGAAACCCACAACTTGAGCGTTACAACAGTACCCTATTGAACATACTAGTGACCCTTCCTTTGGAGAAGAAGCAACATTGGGGTGATTACATTGCTGCAGTAGTTCATGCTTACAACAGCACAGTGAATGCCTCTAGTGGGTACTCCCCTTACCGGTTGATGTTTGGAAGGGAAGCTTGTTTGCAGGTGGATCTAGCTTTTGGAATGTCCTTAGATCACACATCTCAGGCCTCTTACAGAGGATACGTCGATAGACCAGAAAAACTTGACTGCTTATGAGAAATCTAAGGAAGCATCTACTGCCAGGAAACAGAGAAACAAAAAAAACTTTGATCTCAAAGTAAGGGTTCAAGACCTGCAGCCTGGAGATCGGGTGCTGTTGCGCAATTTAGGGGTGCCGGGGAAGCATTAGCTGGCTGACCGATGGCATTCACAGCCCTACATCATCTGCAAATACTTAGCAGGGCTTCCTGTGTATCAGCCCCGCCTTGAAGGGAAGACTGGCCCACTGAGGACTTGGCATCAAAACCACTTGCTGCCTTTATCCAAAGCCATCAGTGTGTCCCCACCCTCCTGTCCAGAGACATTTCAGTCTCCTACTCTAAGATCCAGGACCTGTCGGGGACATGAACCTATACCTCAAGAGGAAGAGATTGATGAGAAAGAATTAACCCTTGATTAGCTATGGGTTCCTTCACCTGAGGACAACCCTAGTTTCTCAAGTTCCTAGGGAGAACAGTAATGAAACGTCCCCATGTAGGACAGAACCTCCACTGTTTGAGGCTTAAGGGCCTGTACTCACCCCTGTGAGAGGGAGGGAGGAAGTTAAGATTGAGTCAAGTGACCATCTAGAGGTGCCAGATCCTGTGGAAACTCCTGCTCCCCCTAGTCATCTAGTGAGATATTGTTCCTGAGAATCTGGAGGAGGCAGAACCCGGATGTAGTTTCTGGGGAACAGATGTGAGCTGGAACCATTGGAAAGTATCTATTCTAGGCTGTGACTTAAGATGCCTTTGGGGAAGGTTCTGATGAACTTATTATTACTGCTCAAAGTTCTAGTCAAGCACTTGTCTCCTTTATCAAACCTTTGATAGAGGATGACCTTAATCCACCACCTGACACTACTAGGTGGGCCACTAATCTATTACTGGCCTGTCAGCAAAATGATATGACTCTGCCTGACAATGTAGGCATACCCCACTTTTAAGTACACAATGGGGTTTATTAACTAAAGCTGGAAAGTTCAAAATCGCGCTCACTTCTGCATAGAAACCAATAAGCTTCTAACCTTGGCTTGTTCAATTAATCTTTGGTAATAAAACTTGGAAGCTCATTGGTTTCTATGCAGAAGTGAGCCTGATTTTGCACTTTCCAGCTTTAGTAAATAAACCCCATTGTGTACTTAAAAGTGGGGTATACCTGTATATAGTTTATTGTTGGAGAACCCTTCTCTAAGTCAATTGTTTGCTGTTGCAGCTTCTGATTCGTAAAATAACTGTTTCTGTTGCCCCCTTAATGACCGGCCACTTTTTTGCTATACAGCACTGCATTGCTTTAACTGACAATTGCGTGGTCATGCAACATTGTACCCAAACAGAATTAATGAACTTTTTTTCCCACAAATAGAGCTTTCTTTTGGTGGTATTTGATCACCTCTGCGGTTTTTATTTTTTGCGCTATAAACAAAGAGCGACAATTTAAAAAAAAAAAATAAATCTTTTTTTACTTTTTGCTATAATACATATCCAAAAAAATTTATTTATTCATCAGTTTAGGTTGATATATATTTTTGTTAAAAATAAAATCACAATAGGCGTATATTGATTGGTTTGCACAAAAATTATCACGTCTACAAACTACGATATAGATTTAGGGACTGCGATTTTTAGTGTGGGACTTTAGATGGGGTGCGTGGGGTAGAGCTAGACAAAACCATATACATATGTAAAAAAGTCCCAAATATTCCCTTTTGTCATTGATACAGATTAGGGATGGAGGTGTGTGTGGTTCAAGAGCCTTCACTTCCCTGTACCTGACCCCTAGTGGTCAAGTTACCACATACCACATTGAACACAGCTGATTTTGATGGACACACTGCTGCTGTAATTGTCTCTACTCCCTTGAGCTGAATTGGTTCAGTGTATTCCGCAGCCGTCAGGTTGGCCGGTGTTTTGTTTGCAGGGGAGCTGCAATGCACTCTGCATGCCTTCCCTCTCCCCTCCTTCCCATACATTATGGGGATGGGGGATTGGGTGGGTGATTTCACTGCATCGGCGCCACACCACCCATGCCTTGCGTGCAACGCCCAGTGGGCGTCTCTTCACGCAGGCGTGTGCTATTTCAGCTTGGCTGACACATGGTGAGTAGGTCCAGCTGCTGCCGTGCTGTCTGTTCTTTGTTGTCATGCCAGTGTGATTCTGGATGGGACCCTAGTCGCTGGGCTCACCCTGCAGTTCCCCTTCAGTGACCGTGTTTCAGCAGCCCCACACTGCACTCCATTTTTGGTTCATATCTCATTAGGACCTACATGGGTAAATACATAGCAAGCACTTGATTTATTTTTAAATTCCTCTAGAACAAGCATTACTAATATCTCTTTACTATACTCTAGTTTTCATTAATTTCTCCTGATTTCAGGAATCTCATCTCCTCTTCCCTATTCTTACTATATGGACACCTATTTTTTCATTCTGTTCACCTTGTTGATATGCTCCACAATATACTTCTGTACTGTGGTGATGGGCCTACTCTATATGACATTTCTTTTTATTTATACCAATATGGTAACAAACCACTTACTTTATTGTATACAATACAGAAACCCCATCCACAGCTACATTAAGATTTTCCCATACACACTTTCTGGGGGACTGCGTGTGTGCTCCTGGTTCATGCTTGGGTCCTTTCCTCATCTCCCGTGCTGGACATATTTATCTGGCTGACCTCCGGCAGGTGGTATCACATGGCCTAATATCCGCTCTTATGTGAGTACTTTCAGTTATGGCCGTTTATTTGTTCATCATCATCCTTCATCCCTCTACCCCTTCAGTCTGAGGCACAAGAAGTAGGGTCTTGCGGTGCTTTGTGAATTAAAATCATGTGTGCGTGACTCATGGAGGCCAGAAGGGCACCATCAGCCAAACAATGGGAGTATAGCTGGGCTAGTTTAGGGGCAAGCAGATCCCCATGAGTCTTGTAGAACTCCATAGGAAGGCCATCTGGGCCTGGAGATTTTCCCGATCGCCTTTAAAACCTCCTCTGGGGTAATCTGTCTCATCAAGGTCTCCCTCTCCTCATCTGAGAGCCAGCCGAGTGCCAGTGGGTCCAGCCAGGGCACAAGGTCCCGGGGCTGGAAACCCAACGGCAGCATGGAGGCGTAGAGGGAGCTATAATATTGGCGAAAGGTAGCCAGAATATCTGGTAGGGAAGAGACTGACTTTCCCGAAGGGGACAGAATGTTGGGTATCACAGTCATGGGCTGGTCATACTGCACCAACATCACCAAGAGGCGACCGCTACGGTCACCCTGTTCAAAAAATTTCTGTTGGTTCCGGTAAAGGTCTAGTTTGGTGACCTCTGTAAGGTGGAGATGCAGATCACGCTTCGCTGTCCTAAGGGAGTCAAAGTGAGTGTCGGTGGGGTCAGTAGCATAGGTTTCTGTCTGGGTTTTCAGTGTCTTGCAGGGCAGTTGTAGCAACGGCTTGTTTTCTGCGGCTCCCGGCAATAGAGGAAATGTACTGCCCTCTGGTAAAGTCCTTGAAGCCATCCCAAGAGACTTCTGGAGAGGAGGACCCCGTGTTGAGGTCCCAGTACTCTGCAAGGCGGGGCGGGATGGTATTTGTCAAATCTGCGTGGGAGAGCCAATGAGTCCCCAAACGTCAAAGGGCAGAAGTTTGGGAAGAGGGGGAACGAATGTTAAGGAGTAAGAGACAGTGATCTGAGAGCCCACTGGGTAAGTATATGGCATCTATAACGTCCGACATCATGGTCGGGTTTGCAAAGGCCAGGTCAATACGAGAGGATGTTTTGTAAGTGGTGGAGAAACAGGAGTAAGCTCTGACTGTGGGATGTTTCCATCTCCAGACTTTAGTAACTCCCATTGTCTGGGCCCAGGTGAGCAAATCCATGTGCCAAATCTGTGAGTTTAAACAAATATAAACCATAAATAAATCCATAATGAAACCATTCACAGTTCTATGACCTGTTCACTTAGTCTTTGATTCACATAGAACTGTGAATGCTTTCATTATTGATTTATTTATCGTTTATATTTGTTTAAATGCACAGATTTAGCGCAATTCTATTTTCTAGTGTATAGAATAGATGATGAAAAGGGAGGGGGGATGTATATATTCACTACTATATAACGAGTGCCCCATATAGTGAACATCACTATCACATATTTGCCCTGGGGGTCAGTGTGAACCTGTTCCACCATACATGGGAAAGATTTACCGATTAATATAGACATCCTCCTGGCAAAGGTGGAATAAGAGGCATGGAAGGCTTTCTGGATCCAAGGCTTTTTCAGTGTGAGGAGTTTGCTGCCCATGAGGTACGTTTCCTGTAGCAATATCATATGGGGGGAGTGCAATTTGAGGTATTTGAAAAGCACTGCTCTTTTAAATTTGGAATTGAGCCCTCGGACATTCCAGGACAGTAGATTAAAATTGGGAATGTCACGTACAGGCAGGAGGGCGTATATATAAGTCCCTCCTTTCTGCCTGTCCGTGCCATCGGGAGCGGCGCGCTCCCGCGCTGGTCGGCACCCCCGTGAGTCCAGCCGCGGTCCCCGCGGACTCGATCGCTGCGGGGACACCCGCGATCGTCTCACGGGAAGGCTGAACGGGGAGATGCCGAGATAAACAGCATCTCCCCGTTCTGCCTAGCAACGCCGATCTCTGCTCCCTGTGATTGGAGCAGAGATCAGCATTCACTAGCTGACAGCCACGCCCCCCCACAGTAAGAAACACACCCCTAGGCACACTTAACCCTTACACTGCCCCCTTGTGGTTAACCCCTTCACTGCCAGTGTCATTTATACAGGAATCAATGCATTTAAATAGCATTGATTGCTGTATAAATGACAATGGTCCCAAAAATGTGTCAAAAATGTCCGATGTGTCTGCCATAATGTCGCAGTCACAAAAAAATCGCTGATCGCCACCATTACTAATAAAAAAAAATTATTAATAAAAATGCTATAAAACTATCCCCTATCTTGTAAACGCTATAACTTCTGTGCAAACCGATCAATAATCGCTTATTGCGATTTTTTTTACCAAAAATATGTAGAAGAATACGTATCGGCCTAAACTGAGGGAAAAAAAATGTTTTTTTAAAATTTTTTTTTTTTTCAAAATTGTCGCTCTTTTTTGTTTATAGCGCAAAAAATAAAAAACGCAGGGGCGATCAAATACCACCAAAAGAAAGCTCTATTTGTGGGAAAAAAAGGACGTCAATTTTGTTTGGGAGCCACGTCGCACGACCGTGCAATTGTCAGTTAAAGCGACGCAGTGCCGAATCGCAAAAAGGGGCCTGGTCCTTTGGCTGCAAATTGGTCCGGTCTGAAAGTGGTTAATAACTTGTTTTTTTCTGTGTTTTTTCCTCTTTCCTTGCATGCTACGTGTTTATATCATCGTTGGCTGTGTTAATCCTTTAGTCGTTTTGGCTTTGAAATACCTTGCTAATATCAGCATAGTCCTCTCTACTTACCAACTTACCTACCGGCTTATATTTGCATGTATGTGCCTAGGTAGGTGTCTCTCCCTTCTCTTGTTTCCTGACGTATCTTCCCTTCCTTTCCCTGTTTTCTCCAAGGAGATACCCTAACTTCATTAGCTAGTTGATATAACTATGTGTCCTTGGTTCTAGGTCTCTTACATTTTGGACCCCAGTACACACACAGGCGCTCACCTGGGCTCAGTATACAGTGCTTTTTTCGGCACTTCCTCTGGGATATCTCCGGTTGGGCGTTTCTTCCATCGGCCCAGGAGGTTCTAAGCGGACCCCTGAGTGGATGTATGTGGGGAGGCAGGCGTGAGGTTGCATAAATCCCGTTTTTAATTTTGTGGCTACTCATATAATGTCAATGAATTATAAGTAAGTGAATTGCATATGCGGCAATCTTGAAGGTCTATTATGGTGGTGATATCTATTATTAACTCCCCTGCTTTGCACTTTGTAATTTCTCAGATGTAAATTTCTTTGTATGAACCTTGAAGAAGGAAAGAATTTCTGAAACGCGTTGGTTCAGGGAGAGTGTATTACATTTCATTGACGGTTTTTAACTATCCATATTTTTCAATTTTGTACAGCTATTATATGCATGTCTGTATATATATTTTTTGATATGTTATTTTTGTAATAAAATTATATACCTTTTCATATTTTTTGTAGTGGTGTCTAAAAAGTCCCAATCCAGGGGTATTCCCCTTATTTTTTCCATATTCTATTGGGATGTGGCACACTTTTTGATTAAGTATCCCCTGTCAGATCTCTTTTCTTTTGATTCATGAAACACATTTCTACACAGTGAAGCTTGCATTGCACTTTCTCATAAGCAGACTTTTCAATTTTATATCATATTAATTTATTTCATCACATGTTCTACTTATCACATTATCTTGCATTTGGATATATGCAATTAGCACTTTATTATAGTAACTTATTACTCAGTTTATAGCAGTGCTATCACACTGTATATATTATACTTATTGCAGTTTGTGAATACTTTCAGGTGATGGCAGCAGCTTATTAATTCTAATTCCCCCATTGTGTTTTTATGTATATACCACTAGGTGGCAGCGCCAAACTATCACAATACAAAATGTTAAAGATACAGCTTTCATTCTAAGACACACCAAGGACATTAGATGGCAAGACTCCTTTTTGTGGGTCACGATGGATGTCAGATCACTATACTCATTCCTTAGCTGTAGAAGCCCTTAAATTCCATCTATTAAAGTATAGTCTTTATGATAACACACTAAAGGAGTTCATTGTTCTTGCAGTGACCTTTCTGCTTGAACACAATCCAGAGAGTGAAACAATTCATACGTGGTGGGGATTTGCACCGTAAATTACTGGAACATGAAGTCTGGTGGATTTTTTTTCCTGGGGGACTAGGATTCCAGCAGGCCTTTAGGTGGGATATGGACCTTTTCCTCAAATAATTGAAGAACACAGCTATACAAACTTTTTAATTTTACAATGATTTTATATATAAAAATTTATATTGTTTTTCACTGTGCGCAAACATCCCTGCACAGAAATTTTTCCCCAGACATGTACTCATTTATCTACCGTATTGATCGGCATATAACACGCACCCCAAGTTTAGGAGGGCATTTTAAAGGAAAAAAAGTTTAAGGAGGGAAGTTTAGGGAAAAAAAAAACACTTACCATATTTATCGACGTATAACGCGCACCTTTTCCCCCTTAAAATCGGGGGAAAGTCGTGGGTGCGTGTTTATACGCCGATAGTGACAAAAATGGCAAGCGCCGCCGAAAAATAGCAAACGCTGCCGAAAAAGACCGAATCGCGGCCAAAAAAACCGAAGCGGCGCGGGAAAAGACCGAGCCGACTGTTCGGCTCCGCTCATAGTCCCGCCTCCCTGCGCTCGCTCCGGAAACAGCAGGGAGGCGGGACCGCGAGTGGAGCCGAACAGTCGGCTCTGTCTTTTCCGGGGACGCTTTTGGTCTTTTTCGGCGGCGCACGCGACAGAGCGTCTCAGCGGCGGGAGATTTAAACCCGGACAAGACTGCAAATGACGCTGGCAAGCTACAATGACACTGGGCAAGGTTGCAAATGACGCTGGGCTAGTCTGCAATGGCGCTGGGCAAGCTACAATGACACTGGGCAAGGCTGCAAATGACGCTTAAATGTAAGTTTTTTTTTTTTTTTTTCCCTAAACTTCCCTCCTAAAACTTTTTTTCCTTAAAATGCTCTCCTAAACTTGGGGTGCGTGTTATACGCCGATAAATACGGTACATTTAAGCGTCATTTGCAGCTTGCCCAGCGTGATTTGCAGCTTGCCAGCGTCATTTGCAGCTTGCCCACATTTAAATTTGCCGCCTTGAAAGACCGCGCTGCCGGAAAAGACTGAGCGCCGGCGGAAAAGCCAGAGCCGTCTGTTCCGCTCCGCTCGTAGTCCCGCCTCCCTGCTGTTTCGGAAGCAAGCGCAGGGAGGCGGGACTGCGAGCGGAGCCGAACAGACCGGTCTTTTTCAGCGGCGCACGTTTTTTTTCGGCGGCGGTCGCTGTTTTTCGGCGCCGTTTGATTTTTTTTTTTTTGCCACTTTTTTTGGGGGGATCGGCGTATAACACGCACCCACGACTTTCCCCCGATTTTAAGGGGAAAAAGGTGCGTGTCATACGCCGATAAATACGGTAATTCATGTTATATTGTTTACCCTTATATATGTGCATGTATTGAATGCTTTATCAAACACTTTTGTAATAATAATATATTATTCCTTTAGGACCTAGTGATTTCCTTTCTCCCCTCCCTCCAAGGACCACTCTCATACACTCTGAGACATAATGAGGTAATTAGCCCTCTATGCCTTAGAAGAAGCACCATGCTGTTAAGCAACCATGCTGATTGTACTATTTACATTATTCCTTTAGGAACCAGTGTTTTCCCTTCTCTCCTCCCTCCTGAGATCACACTCATACATAGGGTACACTCCTGAAAGATAATGAGGTAATTAGTCCTCTTTGTGCCTTAGAAGATAGTGTAGTTTTATGTTTTTCTATAAATGTTTTTATTTCATTGTGAACTTGCTATGATTAAGGCTTGCGCCAAAAGGCGTCAGCTCTTTGCTTTTTAATGCTCATATGTAGCCAATACATTTTTGTAACAAAGACTTTGCAGTTGCTGGTTCTGTCTTATATATTGTATTTAGTGTGAGAAGACACACTGAGCCTTGGCACCTGTGCTGCAGACTGCACACTAGGATTGGATTGCTTCTGTTGTTAAGAGCGCTGCATCTTTCTTCTTTCCTTACAGATGTTAAAGTGGTTGTAAACCCTTACAAATCACTTTGACCTACAGGCTAGATTAAGGCTTACCTGTAGATCCAAGCAATATCTCCTAAACCTACACGGTTTAGGAGATATTTGCCAAAAGACTGGAAAACAAAAACTGATTGCGCCGATGTCAACGGTGATATGCTGCGAGTGGCGGCTCCCGTGCGCATGTGCGGGAGTGACGTCATCGCGGCTCCGCCGAATGACGGCACCGGAGCAGGGAGACCCACCAAGAAGATAGAGGCTCCGTACACAAGGGGACAGCGGTGACTTCGCTGGCTCCTGTGTCAGGTAAATGATACATAATGAACTACTATGCAAGAGCCTTAGCACCTTCCTTTCTAGAATGGCTGATCTTCCTTTTACAAGGACTTTTTTTTCTAGGGGTGTGCCGAATGGAAATTTTGGTGCCGAAACCAAAAATGAAGGATACACTAGGCCAGAAACCGATACCGAAAATGAAAAAAAATATATTTATATATAATTGTATTATATTTCATCTTTTTAATATCATCAGATTAAATTGATATGATTTATTGTTGACCATTATTGGCACCTTTAGTGCAAGAAAGGTCAAGAAAAATGCAGTCTCTAACCATCTCTTGTATCATGTCTGCAATCTCTTACTTAAACACACTGCTAATAGCAAAATTTCCATTCGGTGCACCTCTAGCAGACATGATACGAGATTAATGCAGCCTCACCAGTGCCCAGCAGTTCCTGTCATATGCAGCCTGCTAGTGCCCATCATATGCAGCCTGCCAACGCCCAGCAGCCTCACCATTGCCTGTCATATGCAGCCTGGCTGTGCCCGCATCAGCGGCGATCTCCGTGTGTCACGGAGCTGGACTTGAATTGTCCAGGCGGCAGTAACAATGTCCCGCCTCCTGTGATCACGTCACGCTGATTCAATGTCCCACCATTGGATCAGTGTGCCATATATCACAGGAGGCGGGACATTGTTACTGCGGCCGGGCAATTCAGCTCCATGAAACACAGAAATTGCAATGAGGAGGGGGGGGTGGAGAACTGGGCAGCACCGGCCCCCTTTCAGTATCGGCTGTTTTTTTTTCTTTCGGCCGAAATTTCAGTGCCACTCTTTTTTTCCTAGGTTCAATTACCTACCAGGTGCTTGACCAATTTCCTTTAACCATATTCGGTTATGTTTTCTTTCCCGAAATTAGAATTTGTATTTTAATACACCCTTTCATAGGTTCAGTTTGTCCAGCTTTTTGCTTAGTCTGTGCTTCAGTGCTCTACTGTGTTCATCCTTTCTGGTTCATAACTTGGGCATCAGGTTGATTTTTCATGTCCTCTCTTTGTTCATGTTAGCAGGTTCCCCTTTCAGGCAGGGGGTTCAAACTCTGGTGTCAGATTAAGACGTTGGTCCTTCAGGCGACTCTTGAGTTGCATGCGGTCCCCCGTTTTGTTTTTTGTTGGGCCTCTTAGCAGTTGTTGCTTTTGCTCACCCCTCAGTTGGACGGCTTTTGGATGCCCTCAATGGATCAGAAAGAAAATCCAATTGTTGTATTCAATTTTTAAATTATTTTCACCACTCTGTGATCATGCTTATGGTACTGCTTGCTACAATTGGAGGCATATTGAGTAGAGGAGGAGTTATGCTGGACTGGCTTACAGATTATTTTTATTTGGTTAGCATCCAGTCCTCCTGTAGGCAGCAGTATAACCTGATAGTATATGAATTGCTGTGTTCCACAATGAACTAAAAAAAAAAAAACAAAAAAAGAAAACACAGCAAGTACAAATGCTTTAGTAACCAAGCTCTTGACAGGGGGGAAAAAAAAAAGAAGCCATACAGGCAAACCCTGCTTCACACTCACTTTACGTACACCCACGAGTACGGGCATACCCGCGAGTGTATGTAAAGTGCCTCACAAGTACAAACATTCACACGCCATGCAGCCGCAGTATAAGGAACTGAAGCTCTGAGCATGTAGTCCTGTTCCAGTGTGCTCGTCCTGTATCCACCTCCCCACCTCCGCTCGGTGGTTCTTCCAGCTTCCCTGTCAACCACAGATGCCATTCGGCCTCTCCACAGCAGCAGTGTCCTCTGTGCACAGCGCAATGTCCGGGGGATGAATTGGAGCGCCCCCCCCCCCCTTGCATCAGATGAGCCTATTTCCATGTGAGTGTTCCCCTGACACCCCGACTACAGCCTAGAAGTAATAAAAGGTATTGCTTCACTTTAAGTACATTTTCAATTTACATACATGCTCCAGTCCCATTGTGTACTTAAAAGTGGGATATGCCTGTACTGCAGCTGCTGGCTTTTAATAATAGGACACTTACCTGTCCTGGAGTCCAGCGATATCGGTACCACAGCTGATGTTTCCATCAACTGCCGGGTGCTGCTGCCATTGCAGGTAAGGGAACCTGGCAGTGTAGCCTTACGGCTTCACACCAGGAACCCTACTGCGCATGCACGAGGCCCCACTCCTCTCTCCTACTGGCCCAGCAACAGGAGGAGCCCCACGGTGATGTCATGGGCCGCAGAGCGGACTCCTGTAAGTGGGAACAGAATACCTGTCAACGATTTCCTCTAAGTTTGGCAGAAATCCATTGGAACCATTTACTATATGCAATCAACTGGTATTTATTTTGAGGTTATCTGTTGCAGCTTTAAATCCCATAAAAAGCCTGTTTGTTTTGATGATACGCATCAGAAACTTTTGAATAGAGAAAACCAATTTGCAGTACGATCTAAATGATCTCCAAATTTTCCAGTTTCGGTTTATTTCTGGCTCTGTGACATAAGTTGACGGAAAGTTAAATTAACTCTAGGAGTGATCACCCTCTTCCTTACAGGAAGGCTGTGATACCAATAAACATTGGTTGGGAAATTCATCATAAGCAAGCTTCCATGTTCTAGTTCTAGTTTCACAGGCTGAATATGACATTTTGAATTTTTGCTGCGGGAATCTCTGTGGCGGAAGACAAAATCCCTGCATGCTCCAAAAGACACAGAAGCAATAGGGCTCTGTGGGACAAGCTCCTTCTCATCATCTCTGTGGTCACCTATGTGATCATTCCCATCTTTATACCTTCAGAAAATGAAGAGAAAAAATGATTACCCACCTAGATAAAAGGTACTTTTCTATGTATTTTAATCCATTCTCTTCAAAAAATGTGACAGGCCGAACTTAGTTTTAGGTTATTTGACAATGAGTATTAGTATAATGGCAGGAGTGATTTACAAAATAAATATATATTTTTTTTGCTTATATAACCGATCCAAAGGGAATGAACATTCACTTTAAAAAAAAAATACTCTAGAAAGTCGCACAAAGGGCTGTCCCTCTTGCAGCTTATTGTTTCCCCGCGATCAGTCACCATCTACCTCAGTCCACATTAACACCTTCCCCTATTTAAATTAACATCCTCCTGGGCAGTTTCCTGTGCCAAAGCACTTTGAAGTGATTGTAAATATGTTAGACCACCCTGGGATCCTCCTCTTCGCCGTGTGCCACCATAGGAAGCCGCTTCCTATGGTGGCATGCATGTGGTCTCAATTCTGAGCCAGGCTGTGTTTGCCTATTGACACACATAGCGTGGCTCGGCCCCACCCCCTACTCCCTTGTCACTAGATTTGATTGACAGGCAATGGCTCCTGTTGCTCTCACTGAGTCAAAGTGGGGAGGGAAAGACTTTAAAATCTTTCTTCTGCACATCAGCACCCACTGAAGAACTTGCTAATCTCCAGGGTTACACAGTGCTCTGGGAGAACCCAGAGACTTTATCCATAATCCATTCTGGGTTGTTACTGATCAAATTATCAGCATTTTTAAACCTTTCAAGGCTTCCACTATAACTCTTTGTGAATATTTAGTTTAGCTGTATCAAAAAGGCACGTCATTTGCACAAGACATGCATTAATGAGCAAAACTGTTAAAAATCATTGACATACATTGGTCAGTGGCATACTCTGCTTTCATGAGGCTCATGAAGTGTGGGGGAATCAATGTTTTTTTTTACCTTAAGTCACAGAATGTATTAAAAGGTAAAAAACCTGCAGCCTTTAGAACCACTTTCATTTTGTGGGTGCATAGAGTTTTGAGACCTGACACATTTGGTATCTATTTCCTCAAGGCAACTGCATCTTTTTTTACACAAAAATTCTATTTTGTTTGTGTTCACTAAAACTACTGTACAACACAAGAAAATATAAAAATTTTCTAGGGATTTTAAATAATTTTCAAGGCAAAAATGCAGATCTTAACATGTGTGCTAAAATGAATACATTGCTCCAGGCAAGTATTATCCATAGCCCTAAAAGACTATGAATAATGTGAAGGTCCTATATTTTGCTCATAGTAAATTGTGAACTGATAATGTAATACAAGAAGTGTTCATGACTATATCCACCTATAATACCTGTTAATAAGAACAAAGTTGAAGAAGTGTCCTGTGGCCAGTTTCAGCCTGTCTCTTATACGATTCAGGACAGGAATCCAAGGCTTTGGAGACAACGTGATCCCAGAAAATGTATAGGTCAATCCCTCATCTCCATAAGTTACTTGTTTTCTGGGTACAGTATGCCATTTTCCAAATACATGAACTTTACTAAGAGTCCCTGTGAATTAAAAAAAAAAAAAATAGATCAAACTTATTGTAATATTAAATTATTCTATTCGTGCTTTTTATAGTTTATATAGTATCAATGCTGCCTAAACTTAAAGTGATTGTAAATGATCCCCTTGTAAAAACAAGCCATTCAGTTTAAAATAGAAATAAAAAAGGTAAAAAACATTAGAAAAAAGGTATTTCTAATGTTTTCTCTTTTTTTTATTTTTATAAGTGATCACATTCCCTCTGTTCTCAGCTGCATTAGAGCTGGGTGGGTGCGGTGAAGCAGCAGCAGACAGATTCCCAGTGAATGGCTAGAGGCGCGACCACGGTGTGTTCTCTTGCTTAGTGTGGTCAGTTTGATAGGAAAGCATAGGGACTGGCAGGAAAACCAGGGATTTCACACAAAGGAAGCAATACAAAGAAGAGGATACTTTTCATACAAGTACATGGTACAGCAGACATATCAGGAATATAAAATGCTGAGGTAACAAACACTTTAAACTTGCTGCAAGCCATCAAAACAGCATTCTCTGCACTAGTGGTTATCAACCGCTGGGCCGCGACCCAACTCCTGTTCCTGTCACCTCTGTGGAGTGAGCATGCATGTACTGTATAGACACTGTACACACCGACCACAACAGGCCCATGTTCACATTCCCTGTCTGGCCACCAAGTGTGCTTGTTGGAGGAAAAGGGTAAATACTGCCACTGGCCTTCAATGCAGAGGGTTCAAATAGTACTGCCACTAGTGCAAAAGGGATTAACAGCACCAAGGCCTGGTTCACACTAGTTCCATTTCTGATGCAACTTGCACTCGCACAGGATCAATTGACAACGGAAATCACATTGTTTTCAATGGTGCTCATTCACATCAATGTGACTCAGCGTGGAGCGATTTTGGAAAAGGCTCCAGCATTACTTTGGTGCTATGCCATTGCAAATTTGGCCCCACAGTTTTTTTAACCCAAACTCACCTGCTAGGAAAGTCCCTGGTCCCTTAACCACTTCAGCCCCGGACCACTTGGCAGCCAATAGAACAGGCCCCTTTTTGCGATTCGGCACTGGGTCGATTTAACTGACAGACAATTGCGCGGTTGTGCGACGTGGCTCCCAAACAAAATTGGCGTCCTTTTTTTCCCCACAAATAGAGCATTCTTTTGGTGGTATTTGATCGCCCCTGCGGTTTTTATTTTTTGCGCTATAAACAAAAATAGAGCGACAATTTTGAAAAAAATGCAATATTTTTTGCTTTTTGCTATAATAAATATCCCCCAAAAATATATAAAAAAACATTTTGTTTCCTCAGTTTAGGCCGATACGTATTCTTCTACATATTTTTGGTAAAAAAAAAAAAAAAAAAAAAAAAAAAAAAAAAAAAAAAAAAAAAATCGCAATTAGCGATTGATTGGTTTGCGAAAAAGTTATAGCGTTTACAAAATAGGGGATAGTTTTATAGCATTTTTATTAATATTTTTTTTTTTTTATTAGTAATGGCGGCGATCAGCGATTTTTATTGTGACTGCGACATTATGGCGGACACATCGGACATTTTTGACACATTTTTGGGACCATTGTCATTTATACAGCAATCAATGCTATTTAAATGCATTGATTCCTGTATAAATGACACATCCAGTGAAAGAGTTAACCACTAGGGGGAGGGGAGGGGTTATGGGCTGTGACGTGTGTGTGTTTTTTTACATTAGGGGGCGGGCTGACGTCTGACGTCATTGATCGGCTTTCCCGATGACCGGGAACAGCCGATCAATGACAGGCAGAGTAGGAAGCGCAGGGAGAGGTTTGTTTACACAGACCTCTCCCCGTTCTTCAGCTCTGTGACCCGATCGTGGGACACCAGCGGCGATCGGGTCCGCTGGTCCCGCGGCCGGGGTCACGGAGCTCCCGACCGGGTCGCGAGCGCGCCGCTGGCAGGGCGTGCGCGACCCAGGGCCAGGCAATTAAAGGGCCACGTACCTGTATGTGGTTTTGCCTGGTCGTGCCATTCTGCTGACGTATATATGCAGTGGGCGGTCGGGAAGCAGTTAAAGAGTATTAATAGTAGGAGTAGACAGCACCCAAGCCATAAAAATTGAATCAAAAACAATGCAAAGGAGTAAAATCTTTAAACAACTTTAACTACATAATCACATTAAAAATTGCACTGCACTAGTGTGAACCAGACACGACAGTGACAACCAAGGTTGGGGGGGCTAGCAGTACTGCCAGTGACACCAATGCTGAGAGTTACAATTACTGCAAAAAAAAAACTGAACAAAAAAAACGCAATAAAAATGCTATAAATCTTTACCCTATTTTGTAGACGCTATAACTTTTGCACAAACCAATCAATATACACTTATTGTGATTTTTATTACCAAAAATATGTAGAAGAATATAGATCGGCCTAAAAACTGAGGAAAAAAAATATTATATATATATATATATATATATATATATATATATATATATATATATAAAAAAAAAAAAAATTTGGGGGGGGATATTTATTATAGCAAAAAGTACAGAATCGTGTTTTCAAAATCGTCTTTTTTTTTTTGTTTATAGCGCAAAAAATCCGCAGAGATGATCAAATACCACCAAAAGAAAGCTCTATTTGTGGGGAAAAAAGGACATAAATTTGGTTTGGGCTGGGTGCAGCGCCACACGACTGCGCACTTGTCAAAGTGCTGCAGTCCAGAATCGCAAAAAATGGCCTGGTCGTTCAGCAGCCAAATCTTCCGGGGCTGAAGCAGTTAAAGAAAGTCATAAGAAGTCCCGTTTGCAGTTTGCAGGAAGCCATGTGGGGGACACAGAAAACATGTGGAAGAAGGTGCTCTGGTCAGATGAGACCAAAATTCAACTTTTTGGTCTAAAAGCAAAAACGCTATGTGTAGCAGAAAACTAACACTTCACATCACCCTGAATACACAGTGAAACACGTGGTGGCAGCATCATGTTGTGGGGATGCTTTTCTTTAGCAGGGACAGGGAAGCTGGTCAGAGTTGATGGGAAGATGGATGGAGCCAAATACAGGGCAATCTTAGAAGAAAACCTGTTAGAGTCTTCAAAAGACTTGAGACTGGGGCGGAGGTTCACCTTCCAGCAGGACAACGACCCTAAGGCTCCATGCACACTGAAGCTCAAAAAAGCTTTTTCTGAACGCAAGATTGCATTAGCGTTTATGGGCGTTTTAAATAAAAATACACAGAGGACACTCCGAAAATCCCACAATGCATTCCAAACTCCCACAATGCTTTGAAAAAAATAGAAGGCTGAACGCTAATTAACGCGCGTTTAGCTTTTTTTGGCAGTGAAAAACTGCACTTTGAACGCAAATTTATAGGCTAACAAAGTGGAGTTTATGGGCTTTTAAAAAAAAACGGCCAAACTCCAATAAACTGCAGTTTATGACCTCCAGTGTGCATGGAGCCTAAACATACAGCCAGAGCTACAATGGAATGGTTTAGATCAAAGCATATTCGTGTGTTAGAATGGCCCAAAGTCCAGACCTAAATCCTATTGAGAATCTGTGGCAAGAAAATTGCTGTTCAGACGCTCTCCATCCAATCTGACAGAGCTTGAGCTATTTCGCAAGGAAGAACGGGCAAAAATTTCACTCTAGATGTGCAAATCTGGTAGAGACATCCCCAAAAAAACTTGCAGCTGCAATTGCAGCGAAAGGTGGTTCTACAAAGTATTGACTCAGGGGAGCTGAATACAAATGCACGTCACAATTTTCTGATATTTGTTAGAAAAAAGGTTGAATGAAAACCACTTATAATTTTTCTTCCACTTCACAATTATGTGCCACTTTGTGTTGGTTTATTACATAAAATCCCCAAAAAATACATTTACGCTTCTGGTTGTAACATGACAAAATTAGGAAAATTTCAAGGGGTATGAATACTTTTTCAAAGGCACTGTGTATATACTCCGACCGATGTGAACCTCACCCTTTTGTACTTTTCTATATACCCTTGTGAGTGAGCACCGGTCTATCGTTCTGGAATCATTGGACCGATGGCTACAGGTGGCTCGTTCGCTTACACAGAAGCAGATGCAGCACGGATTTATACCGGCATTTCGGGCTCTAGGGATTTCCTCATCGAGAGCTCATCCCCACAACTGACCCGTAAATTGGAGAAATCATTACAGCATCTTTCGTCCATGGAACTACATGAGGTCACACTGGCTAAATATTACAAATCATTCCACGTGAACTAAGGGTACACATAGTACCTATTTTGTTTGCTCAAAATGAGGAATTTAATGGGGTTGTATACCCTCAATTACAACTTGCACCTACAGGTAAGCCTAGATGAAGTCTTACCTGTAGGTACAAGAAATATCTCCTAAACCTGCACGGTTTAGGAGATATTTGCAAAAAAACGTTTTACAACGTTGTCTACGGCGCATGCGCGCCATAGACAATGGTGCATTAGCCACAGGCCTTTTTGATCTCTCTGACACAGAGATCAAAGCAGCTGGTAAGTGGCAGTGCTTTTTACTTGGTGGAGGACCCTTCTCTTCTTTTCAATCACTTTCTTTCCGAGGGTGTCAAGTATAGGAGCACCACGGAAATAGCAGCAACAGAATCCCAATACCCCTTGTGGACTTTCTTGCATGATTATTTTATTTTTAAAGGAAATTCTCTTCAGGTTTTTTAACCCTTTATGATGATGTTGCATGAAGTTTTGTTTTATGGTCACATGTTTATAAGAATTGTATTTGTTTTATTATACACTGTCTGGGTAGTATAATTTTTTGAAGTTAGATTGAATATTGGGCCAAAAAGATTGCATCCAGTGGTTGCCCAATATGTGCACATTTATGCACAAAGTAGTAGTTCAAGGTTGAACTAATTTTCACCTATTTTCACGATTGATTTTCACGTTTGGAAATTTCCAGCGCAGCTATTTTTTGCAATGGTGCATTTACGGGGTTAATCCCCATTCAGAACTACGGCTCGCCGAAGTTGAAGTGTCCCGTGTGCATGCGCGGCGTCTTCGCTGCTCTGGCAAATCACAGCGCCGCAGCAGCGCTGTGATTGGCCGGAGCGGCGATACCCGGAAGGGTATCTGTGAAGAGATGGCTGCGGCTCAAGGGGGAGAAGAGGACGGCGTCGGGGGCCCCGATCTAAGGTAAGTGATGCATAATGAGCTAAGGGTATACAACCGCTTTAAGAAAACATTTACCCAGATCATAAAACAAATGCTCATTTGATCTTATCACGTAACAGTGGAATTTTTACAAATGGATCGCACCACAACCATTAAAGAAATCGCAGCTCTGGAAAGCCAATTGTCAAGGGGAGTTTCTCAAAAATAGAAAGACACTTGATGATAAACTACTCCTGTTTAGGAAGAATATTGAGACACGCAAAAGATCTAAAATGGATCGGGATCGCGATGATTACATCAACAATCGGGTGTACAATTGGGCAGAACCTAATCACTTTCGGGCTCGATTTAGAAAGCCACAACAGAACCAGCCATTAGCTACCTCTAATTCTTCTAGGACTTCCACAGGCTCATCTACTAATCTTTCTAAAGGCTTTTTTTTTTACAACGAGGCCCCTTGGGTCCAAACACAGGAGGAGAGGAGGCAAGAGGAACCGAAAACGCATCAGCAAGATCCATTGCCACCAGGAACAGACAGAAGACCTAACTACATGTGTGGTACATAATATTTCATCTACCTCTTTATCCGACATAGAATTGCAATTTTTGAACAAAGGTCTGAACTTTTGTACTAAAACAAAAATGGACACATTTGTATTGAAGCAGAATTTGCATCTTTTTTTTAGACAAAATTTGGCTTAAATCTTTCTTTTCCTCAAAACTGCTGTTGATGATACCAACTCGCTGCCGCTGTCTATCTTTAGCTTACAGCTTAAAAATAAAAGTAGTTTTGTGCCACCTACCTCTTCTGCAGCAGCCGAGTTGTTTATTAGCAGGGTAAAGGAAGACAGATTTATTTCTAAAAAAATCATTCAGTAAGGGACCATATACCAAACAATTTTAATCAGGAGGAAGCCAATGCTCTTGCTGCCTTATCTGCTCGCAGGGAAATAACTATCAAGCCAGCTGATAAGGGGGGCTCGATAGTGGTAATGGATACTGATCAATATGAGAGGGACATCTACAGGCAATTGGCAGATTCTGATGTATACACTTGTCTGCAGACTAATCCCACATATCGTGTGCTAAGCAGAATAAAAACCACTGTAGCACAGGCAGTAAAACAGATTATTAATATTAACACACAGACTTATTTAATTTCTGAGCATCCAGTCACCCCGATCATTTATATGTTACCCAAGATCCACAAGGATCCTAAAAATCCTCCCAGACGTCCCATCGTTTCCAGTACCGATTCAGTTAGTATGCCGTTGGCCAAATATTTAGATAAGTGTCTAACCCCTAATGCAATTCATCCACTCTTCAGGAGCATGCACGTGGAAAAGTGAATGCTGTAGTATAATAGTAACAAGAATATCTGTAAGGTCTGACCCTGTCACGGAAAGGAGGTTAAAATATAGTAATTAGAAGTAATATTGCCTAGGATAAACCCCCCCAAAACCACTCTCAAAAATACATGAATCCACAAAATGCATAGAGCTATTATATGCCATGTTTTATGCCAACTATATGTTTTACTTATTTAATGATCACTTGTAATTTGTGATTTGTATTATTGTGGTCAATTGTCATTGCTGTATGTCCATCCATTGAATGGAATATACAGTAAACCCCCGCAATATTGCGGTTCAGTTATTGCGGTCCCAGTATATTGCGGTATTTTAATTAGGACCTGTTATTCTGATATTGTGGTAATATTTCGCTATTTTCGCTGTTATGTACTCTATTTTTTACTGTACTGTACTGTAAGACAATATTTTTGTGTTTTAAAAATCCTCTTGATCTCTCTCTCTATCTTTAATGTGTTTCTATTGCATAAAAGTGTGTTTAAAGACCTTTAAATGCTATTAAAAAATTAACAAAACATGCCTAGGGTGTATTTAAATAGGGTCTTTCTATTTCGCGGTTTTTCACTTTTCGCGGGTGGGTCCGGAACATAACCCCAGCAATGGAGGGGGGTTTACTGTATTGGTTTTCTTGGTGTACTCATGACTACCCTCATGCAACTTACCACCGATTTTTCCAATAAATGTAAATGTTCTACACCTGCCTGCTTCATTCAAAGTCCCAACCCCCAGTCATCCTGCTTGTTTCAATTAGATAGGGATGGAGGCAACTGACCTTACGCGGTCACCAAATTTCATTCCTTATGGGTTTACTTCCTCTAATAGTATGCAGATGTATTTACTCTATATAAATTGTATGTCATCATTTATAGGCACCATGTTTTGAAAAGGGCCGTGATCTGTATTAGCCCGAAACTGTTACGACGATGGCATTTATATATATATATATATATATATATATATATATATATATATATATATATATATATATATATATATATATATATATATATATATATAATTTTGGATGTTTAGTTTACATTTTTGCATTAACCCCTTGCCGACAGGCTCACGCCGAAAGTGTCCGATCTGTCCGCCATAATGTCGCAGTCACGATAAAAAAAAAAAAATATTGGCTGATCGACGCCATTCCTAGTAACAAAAAAAATTATTAATACAACATTTTTTTTACCAAACATATGTAGAAGAATATGTATCAGCCTAAACCGAGGGAAAAAAAGTGTTTATATATTTTTTGGGGATATTTATTATAGCAATAAGTAATAGTGTTTTTTTCAAAATTTTTGCTTTTTTGTTAAAGCTCTATTTGTGGGGAAAAAAAGGACGTACATTTTATTTGGGAGCCACGTTGCACGACCGCGCAATTGTCAGTTAAAGCGACGCAGTGCTGAAACGCAAAAAACGATCTGGTCTTTGGGCAGCCAAATGGTCCGGGGCTGAAGTAGTTAAAACATTTTTTGTGCAGCAATCCATCAATC
>CM053026.1:253507785-253570285 GCA_028564925.1 Lithobates sylvaticus | reverse complement strand
GCAAGTATGCGGAATTGTCTTTTTATCCATGCCCTGATGTTTTTACTTTGATGTAAGTAGATTACCAGCAATAAAACTGTTAAACTTCATCTTGCGGGCTTCACTATTGTCATTACTCTCTTCCTTCAACCCGTGGGAGAGTTTTTCTTCTAGCTTACACCAGATTTGGCTGAGTGGACTTGGTCACCAACATTCCATCAAGAATCTTTGGATTTGATCATACCTTTGGGTTCATCAGACTTCCATCCACCTTCTTCATGGCATCACGTGATTAACATCGCCTTCTTTCTGCTTCTATCTGGTAAGCAGATTACTATCACCTTAAGCGGGATTTTTGCACTACTCTCAAGAGGGCTATTAATATATGCACCATTGTTTTGGTAGAAGATTACTTTCTTCACACAGCACCATTTATGTCTGATTGGTGGATTGTTATCATTTCTGGATCATTGTTCCACACTTATAGACTTTTTTGTACTAAGTTTCACTATCACAGCGCCACATTTTGGTTTTTCATATTATTTTTGTTTGCTGATCACAAACTGTGTTGGCTGCTTGTTGTTTGTTTTTTACTCTTGTTTTATAATTAGCGCAGTTATTGTTCACCCTGTTTTTTCACTTCCTGTATTTCTGCACAGACATGCAGGCTTTCATTCAGCTCTCTCATGTCATCTTAGATCTCAGGACTCTGTTTTAATGCAAGCCCAGTAATTCTGAATGGAAGCAACCAGTTTTTCCATCCCCTCCCCTCCCAAGGGAGATTTGATGGCTTCTGTAAAAATCAAAGATGCTCACTTTCCAGCAGTAATTCCTACATTTTGGTATTGAACCTCTAACACTACTAGTTTGCGGCCTTACCCTTCAGCCTCTCGTCTGCACCTTGAGTGTTCAGCAATACTGGCACCAGTGTTGGCCCTTCTACGCTCTTGTGGCATCCCCATTTTGGGCTACTTCTATAATCTGTTGCTGAGGGAAGAGTCATTGAGGGCTGTGCCTCAGAGTGTATAGATGTTACAGCTGTCAAGTGGATCCTGACCCTTCAGAGGTTGTCGCAGGCAATTACCATGGAGTATCTGAGTATGGTCCTTGAAACATCGCAGGCAAGAATTTCTCTTTGGTTCAGAATCTTTGGTCTCAGGTTTGAAGTTTCCTGAAGCCATCTCACTCTCTGCTCTTGCATGAGAATTTTGGGGCTGGTGGTAGTCTTTTTCAAGGCAGCTCCCTATATCAAGTCCATACCCACACCTCTGCAAACCAACATCATCATGGGTTAAGCCAGTCCTGTCTCTGGACAACCGATTCCATTGTCCTTGAGGGCCAGACTGTTCTTGACTCAGTGGCCCAAAAATCTGGCTCTGGAGTCAGGGGAGACCTTTTGTTCATGTCTTCTGAAAGACTGATGTCCATCGTAAGAATCTATCAGGCTGGGGAGGAGTCCTAGCACTTTGTCAGTGCAGGGCGCTTAGTCATTTGAGGAATCTAGTCTCCCGATAAACAGTTTGGAGCTTCAAGCTGTTTACCTGTCCCTTCAGCATTGGACAATAATCCTCCTGCAAGGTGATTTAATCTGGATTCAATGGAGTACATCAGCCATATGCAGTAATTGGTAATCCTGCTGCAGCAAGAGAGGTAGATTGGATCCTTTCCTGAACAGAACTTCATATTCTAACCTTATCAGCCATGTACATTCCAGTTGTAGACAATTTGCAGGATTTCCTTAGCTGAAAGTACCTAGACCCAGGGGAGTGGTCTTTCTAACCAGTAGTGTTCAAGGACCTGTATTGTAGGTGGAGGACACCGCATGTGGACCTTCTGATTTTAAAGGTCTATCATCAGACATAGAAGGAATACTTCACTTGGTGCGAGTCTTGGGGCTTCCACCCCAAGAGCTGCTCCATGGGACAAATCCTCTCATTCCTGCTAGCTGGGTTTGGACCAACATTTGTCTCGCTGATCTATCAAGGGTCTGCCATTTCCAATCTGTTTCAGAGACCGTTGGCACTTTTTCATCAAGACCTTTGTGCTTCAGAAACCACTGTTTAAACCCATTAGAGACATTCCTCTTTACTCTGACCCGTGTTGTATTGTATTGTATAGAAAGGATTGCTTTCCTTATCCATCTGGATTTGAAACCTTGGAGACTGAGTCCTTTATTCGGCCACCAAAGAGAATTAGAAGATGACTATCTTTTTAACCCCTTAATGAGTTTATAATCTGTCAAGAGACACCCTTTTAAATCGAAAACAAACTGAACTGCTCTACCTTCTGCTTCATACTGCAGAAAGTCAGGACAACCACTACTTGTACTCTACAAAAAGACCAAGATACCTCGGGGGAGATGCCTAGGGATTGGTTTAAGGATTACCCCATCTTTTACGCTGATCAAGTAGGGGTACTAAGTGACAGGGTTTGCAAGTCCCCTATCCCCTGAACACATGCAATAACTAAAAAGAACATCTTTAATGTTGAGAATTTTAGTAAAAACAAGGATTAACCGCCTGTTTTTGCCACCCATATGAGCCTAGCCTAGCACTCAGTTCTGAATACAAATGGAAAAAAAAAAAACCTTCCCAAACCAAGTAGAGGTGTAACTACTAAATCTTTACAAAGAATGCATTTTATACATTCACAAGTTTGGTTTTAGATCGGCCCATAGAAATATTCACTGTAAGTACATACCTGAAAAATATACTATTTCTTGTTCCAGCTGCTGAAAGATCTCATTTGCTTCTATCTTAGTGAAGAAAATAGTATAATCACAGCTCAGGTTAGCTGCTCTTATCCTTTTCCAAACATAGCATTGCTCCAGTAAAGAATCAGACACTTCATTTTTATTCTTCTTTACCAGGCCTTTCTCAGACGAACCAGGATCTGAGGGTTCTGAACATTCTTCCATATGACCCCTTTTTCTAGAAGATGGAGATTTTTTAACTACGAATTTATCCATAAAAAAGCCACAAAGCATCCACTTAAAAGAAGAATGGCATTTTGTGTTTCAGTTTAGATAGGCCTAAATAAAAATAAAAAAATCTGATAAATCACTGTTTATAAATACAAAAGGAAATAATCTTATACTACACAGAGGAAAAATAATAATGTTGCAATATAGAAATTTTTTACATTGGGTTTATAAAATTAATAAAGACGGAAAGATAGTCAAAAAACATGGTTTACTGGGAACTGCGTTTCTGGGAATCATCCAGGACACTTACCTGAGAGGCGAGCGTCTCCACCTTGTAAGGGTCTATGCACACTGGTCTTAAAAAAACACCAGTTCTTTTAGCAGAAACGCTCATATAAGGTAATTTTGTACGGGTGTTTAGCATTTTTTTCTGCCAGAAAACTCATCTCTAAAAAGCAAGCCAGAAGGTTTTTTTTCTGCATCTAAACATCCTATGCGCGTGGACACATAGGATAAAATTGAGCTGCTTCGACAGACAAAAGCAAATGTAACAAACCTGGAGATGGAGCCTAAAGTGTACAGATAGGACTCTCTTACAGCTCTGGCTCAGAAGTCCTGGTAAGGCAACAGGGGATTGCCGAAGCACAGAGCGGCACGGGTGCCCGTAAATTCTTCTGCTAGCAGATGCATATGTGCAATGAGACGTGCAGAGGAGACTGGTGAGAAGCACACAGGTGGAAGGACCAGGCCGGAAGCAGGCCAAGACAAAGTCAGATAGTCCAGGTTGGCAACTTTCAAGCAGATCAAGACACAGATGGCAGGCAGCGGAATAGTCAGGTGGCAGACCAGGGTTGGTAACAGCAGATGATCCAGGCGATAAGGCAGAAGAATAGTCCAAAGGCAAGCCAGGGGTCAGTGCGGGCGGCGTTTAGGCAGAGTCAGTAACACAGGATCAGATGCAGGAACAGATGTGCAGATGCTCAAGAGCAGATAAGACCAAATAGCACTGACACAATGACATAATGCAGTTTAAATAGTGCGCCTGGCACCAATGTTCCAGCATGAGCACCAGCTACATGAACACAGGGAGGAGTAATGCGCACACGAGAATGCCAAAGTCTTTTCTGACTGCAAAACACCTGTAGAAACCCCATGTGCATGGACCTTTAAAGAAAATACAATACCAAAAGCAGTTAAAAGACTTCTCCCACCCCCTTGACCTCAGTTATCAAAAAAGTAAGAATGATCACCAATGTGCAAAGGGAAACCCTATAGAAATCCCCTAAAATACACTCCAAACAGAATAAACCCTGGGTGGGAATATAGACACTGTCCTTGAAGATTTGTGGAAACAATGTTACTAGTAAGGCAACATGTAGTGTTCGCAAGTCATTTTCAAGGGCAACTACTTGAGAGGATAAACAAGAAATAATCTTACCTTAGGGAGGGCCTTCTTTTTTGTAAATTTGTCTGGAAAGAATTTCCACACAGTAATGCTTCACAGTACCCGGGTAATACTGCGAAACATGTTCAGAAAGGTGAACTTATTCTTTAAAACCTTACTCAAATAAATAAAAGTAAATCCAGTTATTGTTCTCCTGAGCATAAATGAGCAATTAACCCTTGCAATGTGAGCACAGCCCCACCACAAGGGGTGATTTTTTTTTTTGCCTGGAGTTGGGCTTTAACTATTTCCTACCCGCATTATAGCCAAAAAAGACAGCTACAGTGCGGGCTTAGTTTGCCGGGAGAGCGTCCAAGGACGTCCTCCCATGATCGTGCTGCCCACACGCTTTGTGATCACCGAGTCCTTCAGACTCAGCTAAACACAGATTGAGGTAAAAGGCCAATGACAGCGGCCCATTACCATGTGATCTGTCAGCCAATGACAGCTGATCACAGGATGTAAACACAAGCCAGTTATCCGCTTTTTTTTCCTCAAGCTGACAGCGTGAGTAGAGAAGAAAGCCGATAACTGACTTAAAGTGGAGTTCCAACCAAAAATTGAACTTCCGCTTTAAGCAATGGTGACCCCCTGACATGCTACATTTGGCATGTCATTTTTTTTTTTTGGGGGGGGGGGGGGGGGTACCTAGTTTTTATGGGCACCCGGCTCCCAGTCCCTGGGCTCCGCAGCGCCAGAAGGAAGTTCACCTCTCCCCCCTCCATGCAATCTTCTGGGACATGTCACAGGTCCCAGAAGATTGCCCACCCATTCACAGCACACTGCGCGGCTCACGCATGCGCAGTACGTGCCTGGCTGTGAAGCCACAGCCGGGTGCCCCCCAGTTAGAATGTCGACGCCTCAGAGAGGAGCGGGGCTTTGTGAGCATGCATCGCTGGACCGTGGGACAGGTGAGTGTCT
The DNA here is from genome assembly GCA_028564925.1 of Lithobates sylvaticus. Classification (NCBI taxonomy): domain Eukaryota; kingdom Metazoa; phylum Chordata; class Amphibia; order Anura; family Ranidae; genus Lithobates; species Lithobates sylvaticus. The sequence goes on along the minus strand of CM053026.1, from coordinate 253,565,018 downwards.
AATTATTAACCACTTAAGCCCCGGACCATTTGGCTGGCAAAAGACCAGAGCACTTTTTGCGATTCGGCACTACGTCGCTTTAACTGACAATTGCGTGGTTGTGCGATGTGGCTCCCAAACAAAATTGACGTCCTTTTCTTCCCACAAATAGAGATTTATTTTGGTAGTATATGATCATTGTTTAAAAGGGAAAAATCTGTGCTAACCAGTGATGATTGATTAACGAGGTACAAATGACCTCAAATAAACGTACAAAAGGTTTGTGGGAAAGGAAAAAAAAATTAAAAATAATAATTTATATGGAATATATAAACTCCACCTAAAAAAAAAACACTCAAAGGTGATAAAACATTGTCAGGTGCTGCAACTAAAAAAACCTGAATACAGGGTTAAGTGTAAGTGAAAAAGAGCTTCAATTGCACAACCTAGGTGAGGTTTGGTTGAATGATATAAATAGACCATCAAATCAATAAATAATATAAGTGACAAATAGTGTCATTCATCCCCTGAGGGGAAAAAATATTAAATCACCCAATGACTGAATCCATAAATGAACAGTGTTATGTGAATAAATTAAACAAATGTCCACAGCGTATGAAAACACAATTATATGAGTCAGTGGTGGCTATGGTTATAAGTCCATATATTCTGCAGGATCAAAGCAAAAAACTTCAAGAAATTCCTTCCCAAGTGGTGGGAAATAAGCCAACTTTAACTAAACGGTCAACAGTTTTTATTTTTTGCTTAATTTCTTCTAATACAGCCTCCACATGTAATCCCACAAGCGATATATAAAAATGGCCACTTACCAGATCCAAGGATCAAATGGGCATATATCAGAATGAACCTCCACACCGAGCGATATCAGCTGTTTTCCTTCCACACTACTGGCCTGCTTCACTGGCTGTGAGTGCGCCAAAAACTTCCTCCGTCCACCATATAGGGCAAAAAAAAAACATATAGTGCAATAGGTTTTAACACATCAAAGTTTCTTTATTAAAAAGCCCACACATGGCCAACAACCAAAGGGGTATGTAAAAAAAACACAGCAACACTGCAGCATACAAAAAACTTTTTGTTAACCACATGCCGACCGGGCCATAGCCGAAAGACGGCTACAGCGCGGTCGGCTTATCCTGGGTGGACGTCCTCCCAGAAACTTGCTCCCGTGCGCCCCCTAGGGCGCGCACTCGGGAACATCCGTGACCGCTGGGTCCCGAGGACCCGGCGCATCACGGATCACGGTAAACGGCCGCTGATAGCGGCCGTTTACCACGTGATCGCTCTGTCAAATGACGGAGCGATCACATGTACACAAACCGGCGTCACGTCATGACGCCGGTTCCTCCCTCCCCTCTTTGTACCGATTGGTACAGTGAGAGGGGAGAAGCGGAAAGGGGGAGATGGGACCAGCGCTGTGGGCTGGATGTGTAGAGCCCACAGCGCTGATCAGTGACAGATGCTCTGCCACCACTGTGCAACGCTCTGCCACCACTGTGCAACACTCTGCCAATACTCTGCCAATAAATTTTAATAGAAACAAAGAATTTTTATTTTATTTTTTTACCGATTTTCAGTATATTTTGATTCATAGCGCAAAACTTTAAAAACCCAGGAGGTGATCAAATACCACCAAAAGAAAGCTCTATTTGTGGGGAAAAAAAGGACAAAAAATTAATTTGGGTACAGTGTTGCATGACTGAGTAATTGTCATTCAAAATGTAAGAGCACCGAAAGCTGAAAATTGGTCTGGTTAGGAAGGGGGTTTAAGTGCCCAGTGGTCAAAAAAGGGGTCTCCTTTCCCAGTAGATGTTTTGTAAAGAGAAATGCGTCGGGTGGAGCCAAGGACCAAACAAACGTACGGTAGTCTGCATGAGCAGCTGAACACATAGAAATTTATATCGATACACCGCTTTTTTAAACTTTTTTAAGAAAAAACTTTTTTGTATGCTGCAGTGTTGCTGTTTTTTTTTACATACCCCTTTGGTTGTTGGCCATGTGTGGGCTTTTTAATAAAGAAACTTTGATGTGTTAAAACCTATTGCACTATATAAGTTTTTTTTGCCCTATATGGTGGACGGAGGAAGTTTTTGGCGCACTCACAGCCAGTGAAGCAGGCCAGTAGTGTGGACGGAAACCAGCTGAGCACGAAGCATGAGAGTGATCTGCTCTTCAATCAAGGGTGATCGTCCTTGCTGTAGAAGAGAGTGGGATATCGCTCGGTGTGGAGGTTCATTCTGATATATGCCCATTTGATCCTTTGATCTGGTGTCCCATTTGGACACTATTTGTCACTTATATTATTTATTGATTTGTTGGTAACATTTGATGGTCTATTTATTTATATCATTCAACCAAACCTCACCTAGGTTGCGCAATTGAAGCTCTTTTTCGGTAGTATACGATCACCTCTGCGGTTTTTATTTTTTGCACTGTAAACAAAAATATGAGCGACAATTTTGAAAAAAAAGCATTATTTTTTTATTTTGCTATAATAAATAGCCCCAGAAAATATATATAAAAAAATTTTTTCCCTCAGTTTAGGCCGATACGTATTCTTCTACACATATTTGGTAAAAAAAAAAAAAAAAACGCAATAAGCGTTAAGCATTATGGCATTTTTATAAAAATGTTTTACTAGTAATGGCGGCGATCTGCGATTTTTATCGTGACTGACTTTATGGCGGACACATTGGACAATTTTGACACATTTTTGGGACCATTGTCATCTTTACAGCGATCAGTGCTATAACATTGCATTGATTACTGTAAAAATGACACTGGTAGTAAAGAGGTTAACCACTAGGGGGCTAGGAAAGGGTTAAATGCTCCAGATCACAGGGAGCTGTGATCAGTGACAGTGTCACCAGGCAGACTGGGGAGATGCTTGTTTTACATTAGCATCTCCCCATTCTTCCTCTCCGTGAGATGATTGCGGTTATCCCTGCGGACATCATTCCCCAGGACCCGCGATCCTACTCGCGGAGCTTGCGGCGTGCATGTGATGGCGGCGGCAAATTCAAAGGGACGTACAGGTACGCCCATTTGCGCAGCTGTGCCATTCTGTCGACATAAATGTACAGGCGGCGGTCGGCAAGCGGTTAAAAGCCAGCAGCTACACTTTTTGTAGCTGCTGACTTTAAAATGGGTGGAACTCTGCTTTAAGTTAAAGGGATATCGAGACTGATAATCAGGGCATGGATTATCAGTGCAGTCCAATCAGTGCTCATTGGTGCCGCCTCATCAGTGAAGGAGAAAAAAAAAAAAAAAACCTGTTTGCAAAATTGCATGGACACAATCCCATATCAAAATGTGACGTGTGCAGGAGTGGGTGCAGGGATCCCAACATAGCTCCAAGGTGGATGCAGACCCAGTGGAAAAAATAAAGAAGCGCGGCATGGAGGATGGGGTTCAGCGCCTGTGTGACTAAGCCCCTAGCGCAGTACACTTCCCTTCAATGCCCTTACATAAACTGGAGCAATAGTGCATGTAACCCTTGGAACCTTATTGTGCCCAAAGATAAGACCTGTTGCCATGGGCAATCCTTTCAATCCAGAGAGCTGTGCCCCAGGTTCCACTCACTTTGGGTCTCCCCCTTTTAGGATGGAACAGTGCTGGCTGTCGCCCTCTTCTTTCAGTGACTGAGGAAGGTTAGTTTAGGCGGTAACTATGGTAACCCGTCCAGGCGGATCCTCCTCTTAGAAGGCAGGTCAGAGAGCAGCGAATTTTGGCGCCAAATTCCCGAGCCAGTGAGGAACACACCGAATCCCGGCAGGAGCGGCAATGCTCGGGCAGAAAACCATCAAGTCCTTCTTCACCCCGGTCTCTAAGAAACGCTCTTCCTCGGATGCCTGGCCAGAAGAGGATGCTGACCGGGTAGACATCAAGAAACTACAGAGCGGCGAGGTATGGTACTGCAGACTACGTTCTGCTTGGCAGGGGGTGACTAGACACCACACATTCATGAGCTGTACGGGGAGAGGGAGCGGTATGCATCATAATAGCACAGCGTGTAGTTAGGTGGAATGTATAGAACATTAGGCGTCTTACTACTACTGGAAGAATACTGCTCCCCTCACAGGTCTTCTGTGCCCCCCATATCTCGTTCCAGTGGCTAAGCAGCCAATCGGAATGCAGGAGTCTGAGAGGGGCGAGGCTAGTGCAGATCTCGATTTAGCGCGAAAATCCAGCATGCAACTCTGAGACCCGGTGCATTGCCATAGAATGAGATTTGCCGTGGAATGAGATGCTCCGCCTCCATCACATCCTATTGGCTTACACTGGTCACGTGACCTATTTAACCGTGTGATGGAGGCGGAGCATCTCATCCGACGGCAAATCTCATCCTGCTGTTAATCTCTAGCAGCTCAGCAGCACATGATGTGTTCAGGGAAACACTGTGATGCAAGATCTGTGTGTGTAAATAAAGAAAGCACTTTAGAAGGGGAGGGGAGTATGTTATAGTAAAACAAAATCAGTGTGCATATGACATAACAGGGGCGCAGCCGACCCTTGCGGCCCCAAGCTCCTGGTGTCCTGTCAAATAATGTCCCAGACAGCTGTGACAGAGACTGATGTTTGCTCCGTGCAGCTCCAGCTATCACAGGGAGGAGATCCTCTCCCTGTGATAGCCAAAGTGAGACTGATGTTCGCGTCGAGAACACTCCGCTCCCCTCTCCTGGACTGACATGGAGACGAGTGAGGGAAAGATGGCCCCCACCCAACTCCATGACACTGCAGGGCGGAAGCGACCTCAAAACGTCACTTACGCCCATAGCTCTTAAAGGGCCATTTTATTTTTTTAAATGACAACATTTTTTTTTTTTTTATATATTGCATTTTAGTGTAAATATGAGATCTGAGGTCTTTTTGACCCCCAGATCTCATATGAGGTCCTGTCATGCTTTTTTTCTATTACAAGGGATATTTACCTTCCTTGTAATAGGAATAAAAGTGACAAATTTTTTTTTTAAAACAGTGTAAAAATAAAAGGTAAAATAAATAAGAAAAAAAAAAAATACAAATTTTAAACGCGCCCCGTCCCGCCAAGCTTGCATGCAGAAGCGAACGCATACGCAAGTAGCGCCCGCATATGAAAACAGTGTTCAAACCACACATGTGAGGTATCGCCGCGATCGGTAGAGCGAGAGCAATAATTCTAGCCCTAGAACTCCTCTCTAACGTAAAACATGCAACCGGTAGAATTTTGCCTATGGAGATTTTTAAGGGTAAAAGTTTGTCGCCATTCCACGAGCGGGTGCAATTTTGAAGTGCGACATGTTGGGTATCAATTTACTTGGCGTAACATTATCTTTCACAATATAAAAACAATTGGGCTAACTTTACTGTTGCCTTATTTTTTAATTCAAAAAAGTGTATTTTTTAAAAAAAAGTGTGCTTGTAAGACCGCTGCGCAAAGACGGTCCGACAGAAAGTATTGCAACGACCGCCATTTTATTCTCTAGGATGTTAGAAAAAAAATGTATAATGTTTGGGGGTTCTAAGTAATTTTTTAGCAAAAATAAATGTTTTAACTTGTAAACAACACATCTAAACACAACACATCTAAAAAAGAGGCCTGGTCCTTAAGTGGTTAACACTTACCTCCTAGATTACCAGTAGCTGATATTCATGGTAAGTCACTATAATATATAACAGCAACTCCTCTGCCAAAGGCAAACAAATAACTGGTGTGGTTTTCCTTTCAGCCTGGGTACTTACTGCACCTCTCCCGACATGGGGTCTCCTCGCACAGTGGATAGCCCCTCCCCCTTCACTCTACTGGCCCACGCCCATCATCTGACTTTTTCCTCCAGACAATTTCAGCCTCCCGACATGACATCTGTCTCTCTGTAGCTGAGAACTCAGGTGAGAGGTCTGCTGTGATGATAGGACAGTCAAAACTAGAAGCGGCGGGCCTCCCCATAAGTTGGGGAACTTATACAACAACTCATTGGTTGGGGTCCGCCACCCGGGGCCCCCTACATATGTATGGGCTGTTCCCTTCCCTGATGTCGGACACTTAATGGGGGCACCAGACCGATTTGCCTCCCGGCCCAGTCTGCTCCATAAGACTGGCGCTACAATAAAAGTGTAGCGCAAGCTGGCGGGGACTCTTTTCGTGCTGCCCTTCTTGCAAAGTGCCGCCCTAGGCCTGGGCCTTGTTGGCCTAGGCTAAGATACAGCGTTGCCTCTACTATCACAGGAGTGAGCTCTTTCTCTGATTCAAACCCCCCTCACATGCTCTTACTCTCCCCGTTTGAGAACTCTCCTGTGATTTAGGATGTGAACAGTAACAGCTGGGAGTATCAGTCTTAGCAACTCCCTAGCAACAAGGCAGAATGGGATAATGCCATCTCTGTAATTTTTTCAGTCAGGCTTCAGAAGGTATGTAAATGGCCTACTACACCTAAAACAAGGGCATTATTCAACATTAGAGCTGCACCGTTTGTATTTATCTACCGACACCACCTAAATGCATAGGCAGATTTTTTGTAAAGGTGAACCAGACCTTTAAGTCAGCCAATAAAGGGTGTCGCATTCTATCTTTATGGGCTCATTCAGGCTTCATTTTCGTTCAGATCGTGCTTCAGACAGCAATAGACAGGCAGTGATAGAGTGTTGTATTGCCTCCTCTCTGCATGATTATCCCCCCAATTGACCAGATAACTGAGCATGTTGTGTGCGGTTACGGGGTGGTTGCCCAGTGGCCCCATTCACTTGAGCGTGACTAGCGATATACTTCCTGCCATGACATGTGTACTCCCCCTGACTGCCACCTCAGCAAAAAAAGGAGGAGGAGCGGTTGAAGAGTGGTAAAAATGTGGCTCAACCGCGGGGGTTTTTACCGGAGCTCAGTCGCTAGTTTAAATGAGACCTTAGGCTCAATCCATCGTTGTTCTGGCAGCAGCTAGCTGCCATAACCCCGGTATTCTCTTGTTTGGCCGGCGGTCCGGTTTCCGATAATAGTGGTCTCTGTGGATTCGGCACGATATCACTTTCATCGGTGGCGGGAGAGGGCCCCCCCTCCCACCGCGCTATGGTGCCCTCCGCCGATTACCGGTGCCCTCCGCTGCTTACAGGAGCTGTCGGCAGCGGCGGAGGCGATCGGATCTTCACCCTTGCTGGGCATAGAGAAGAGTGGCCCCCATCCATCTCCATAACAATGAAGGGCGGAAGCGTCATCAAAATGTCACTTCCGCCCATAGCTCTTAAAGGGCCATTTTATTATTACATTTTTTTAAATGACCATTTTTTTTTTTTTTTTTTGCATTTTACTGTAAATATGAGATTTGAGGTCTTTTTGACCCCAGATCTCATATTTAAGAGGTCCTGTCATGCCTCTTTTATATTACAGGGGATGTTTACATTCCTTGTAATAGGAATAAAAGTGACACAATTTTTATTTATTTTTAAAACCGTGTAAAAATAAAAAATAAAAGGTAAAATAAAAAAATTTGTAACCATGCCCCGTCCTGACAAGCTAGCGTGCAGAAGTGAACGCATATGTGAGTAGCGCCCGCATATGAAAACGGTGTTCAAACCACACATGTGAGGTATCGCCGCGATCAGTAGAGTGAGAGCAATATTTCCAGCCCTAGACCTCCTCTGTAACTCAAAACATGCAACCTGTAGAATTTTTAAATGTCGCCTATGGAGATTTTTAAGGGAAAAAGTTTGTCGCCATTTCACGAGCGGGCGCAATTTTGAAGCGTGGCATGTTGGGTATCAATTTACTTGGCGTAGCATTACCTTTCATAATATAAATAAAATTGGGCTAACTTTACTTTTGTCTTATTTTTTAATTCAAAAAAGTGTATTTTTTCCAAAGAAAGTGGGTTTGTAAGACCGCTGCGCAAATACGGTGTGACAGAAAGCATTGCAACCTCTGCCATTTTATTCTCTAGGGTGTTAGAAAAAAATATATATAATGTTTGGGGGTTCTAAGTAATTTTCTAGCAAAAAAATTATGTTTTTAACTTGTAAACAACACATCTCAAAAAGAGGCTCGGCCCTTAAGTGGTTAAAAAAAATCCAAAAACGCAGAGGCCTAAAAATGCATTGATGTGAACGTGTTCCATAGGAACCCATGTTAAAAATAATGTCCTGCGTTTCTGCAAAAAGCATGAAAAAAACGCATAGGTGTTAACTGAGGCTGGGTTCCAACCAGGGCAAATTGGATGTGGTTTCGCCGCATCCAATTCGCAATAGCAGGAGATTTCGCACATCTCCAGAGCAGCTCCGGTGCGAATTTGCACAGGCGTCCTGTACGTCTTCTGGTCCGCTTCAGGTCTGAATTCAGCCAAAAATTCAGGCTAAAATTGGACCTGAAATGGTGAATGGGGATGCACCGGACCCCGGGTGTGAGCCGCATGGGGCAAGGTGAACCCCACCTCAGAAAACGCTTTCCCACGTGTTGGTTTCCCATTGTATGGATTCTTGTACTCAGAGCCGATCCGCCCTATACACTCACTATGCAAGATGCATAGGGCCCCGCCGCTGTGGGGGGCCCCCCCCCAAGGGCGGATCGGCTTTGCTTCCCGAGCTCCAATCTCCTCCTCCCCCTCCTCCTCTTGTCACACAGCGGGAGTCAGAAGACCGCTGTGTCTCAGAGCTGACTGAAACCTTCGGCCAGCGCTATGACAAAGATCCCGCCCTCCTCCTAGACCAGCTCGTGTGATAGATACAGTGTTCTGTCTATCACACAAGCTGGTCTAGAAGGAGGGTGGGACTTTTGTCATAGTGCGGCATAACATTTCACATTGAGCTCCGTGACACAGCGGGAGGTGCCTGCTGTGCGTAATCCACTGACACTGACTGGTGAGGCTACATTGATTGCCACAGTAAGACTGCAATGATGGGCACCATTAGGCTGCAATAATGATGGGCACAGTAAGGCTGCAATGATTGGCATGGTGAGGCGGCAGTGATTGGCATGGTAAGGTGGCAATGATTGGCATGGTGAGGTGGCAATTAACATGGCGAGGCTGCAATGAAAAGCATGGTAAGGCTGCAATGATAAGCATGGTAAGGCTGCAATGATTGGCATGGTGAGATGGCAATGATGGGCACGGTGAGGTGGCAATTATTAACACGGTGAGGCTGCAATGATAAGCATGGTAAGGCTGCAATGATTGCCATGGTGAGGTGGCAGTGATGGGCACGGTGAGGCTGCAATGATTGGCATGGTAAGGCTTTAATGATTGGCACGGTGAGGTGGCAATGATGGACAAGGTGAGGCGGCAGTGATGGGCACACTAAGGCTGCAATGATGGGCACGGTGAGGTGGCAATTATTAATATGATGAGGCTGCAATAATGGGCACGGTGAGGCTGCAATGATTGTCGCGGTGAGGATTTAAGGAAGTCTCTCTGGGGATCCTGATGTAGGGGGAGGCTCTCTGGGGACCCTGATTTGAGGAGGGGCTCTCTGAGGACACTGATGTAAGGGGAGCCCTCTGGGGACCCTGACGTAAGGGGAGGCTTTCTAGGGGCCCTGACGTAAGGGGAGGCTCTCTGAGGACCCTAATGTAAGGAGGGAGGCTCTCTGGGGACCTATGCTCACGGCATCATGGGTCAGGTAGAGGGCCCCTTAGCAGAATTTTGCTTAGGGCCCCAGGGAGGTCAGGATCGGCACTGCCTGTGTCTATAGATAAACTTCAACCTTTTATCTCTGATCTGTTAGGAATTGTATGCATTTGGCAGAGCCGAGCGCTGGAGCCATAGCAACTGATCAGCCAATCACAGATCTTCCTAGAAATTTCAAACTGATGCAGGAGAAATGTTGTGGGAAATTTCTAGGAAGATCTGTGATTGGTTGATCGGTTGCTATGGCTCCAGCGCTCGGCTCTGCCAAATCTATACAATGCAAACAATGCATACAATTCCTAACAGATCAGAGATAAAATGTTTCCATTTCTGCTACCAGCCTGCTGCTTTTACATAAACAATCGAATACAGATATCATTCTTTTCTAGGTAAGTAACAGCTTCTTGCGGTGATATTGTCAGCAAAATAATTATTATTTAACAACTTCAGCCCCGGACCAATTGTCAGCTTAAAGCGGTGTTCCGGCCGAAATTATACTTTTTAAATAAAAATACCCCTATAATACACAAGTTTAATGTATTCTAGTAAAGTTAGTCTGTAAACTAAGGTCTGTTTTGTTAGTTTTTAGCAGTAGTTTGTTATTTTATAAACTTGCAGCAGGCTGTGGCTATCTTAACTGTGGGCATCTGAAGTCAGACTGTATTTCTTCCTGGATCTCATCCTTGCAGATCTCGTACATGCTCAGTGCAGCATAAGCAGTGTAATAGGTTTCAGGTCAGGTTTCCATAGCAACGGCAGTGTCAGAGGAAGTTGCTGCCCCTTCCCAGGAGGCATTGCAAACAGGAAATGATGCGATGGGCCACGGCCAGGGAGGAGGAAGTGAAAAATGAATACAGCATATATACAGTCTGTGCTGAAAAAAAAATAAAAAAAATATCCAATTTGTTTACAGTGCACAGTTTAGTGAGGGATGCTGAAGAGTTGTAAAAGTGGGTGGAACTCCACTTTAAGGACCAGAGGTCTTTTTTCAATTTCGCACTGCACTGCTTTAACTGGTAATTGCGCGGTCATGCAATGTTGTAACCAAACGAAATTTGCGTCCTTTTCTTCCCACAAATAGAGCTTTCTTTTGATGGTATTTGATTGCCTCTGTGATTTTTATTTGTTGCGCTATAAACGCAAAAAGACTGCAAATTTTGAAAAAAAAAGATATTTTCTACTTTTTGTTATAAGAGAAATCGAATAAACTCAATTTTAGTCAAACATTTGGGCCAAAATGTATTCAGCCACATGTCTTTAGTAAAAAAAATGCCAATAAGCGTATATTTATTGGTTTGCGCAAAAGTTCTAGCTTCTACAAACTAGAGTACATTTTCTGGAATTTACACCGCTTTTAATTTATGACTGCCTATCTCATTTCTTGAGGTGCTAAAATGGCAGAGAAGTACAAAACCCCCCCAAATGACCCCATTTTGGAAAGTAGACACCCCAAGCTATTTGCTGAGAGGCATGTTGAGCCCATTGAATATTTTTTTTTTTTAGTCCCAAGTGATTGAATAAAGACAAAAAAAAAAAAAGTTGTCACTAAATGATATATTGCTCACACATGCCATGGTTATATGTGGAGATGCACCCCAAAATACATTTTGCTGCTTCTCCTGAGTATGGGGATACCACATGTGTGGAACTTTTTGGGAGCCTAGCTGTGTACGGGGCCCCGAAAACCAATCACCACCTTCAGGATTTCTAAGGGTGCAAATTTTTGATTTCACTCCTCACTACCTATCACAGTTTCGAAGGCTATAAAATGCCAAAATAGCACAAAACCCCCCCAAATGAACCCATTTTGGAAAGTAGACACCCCAAGCTATTTGCTGAGAGGCATGTTGAGTCCATGGAATATTTTATATTTTGCCACAAGTTGCGGGAATATTACAAACTTTTTTTTTTTTTTTTTGCCCAAAGTTGTCACTAAATGATATATTGCCCACACATGTCATGGGCATATGTGGAATTACACCCCAAAATACATTCTGCTGCTTCTCCTGAGTACGGGGATACCACATGTGTAGGACTTTTTGGGAGCCTATCCGCATACGGGCCCCCGAAAACCAAGCACCGCCTTCAAGATTTCTAAGGGCATAAATTTTTGATTTCATTCCTCACTACCTATCACTACCTATCACAGTTTTGAAGGCCATAAAATGCCAAGATGGCACAAACCCCCCCCAAATGACCCCATTTTGGAAAGTAGACACCCCAAGCTATTTGCTGAGAGGCATGTTGAGCCCATTGAATATTTATTTTTTTAGTCCCAAGTGATTGAATAAAGACAGAAAAAAAAAAAATGTATTCAAAAAGTTGTCACTAAATGATATATTGCTCACACATGCCATGGTTATATTTGGAATTGCACCCCAAAATACATTTTTCTGCTTCTCCTGAGTACGGGGATACCACATGTGTGGGACTTTTTGGGAGCCTAGCCGCGTACGGTGCCCCGAAACCCAAGCACCGCCTTCAGGATTTCTAAGGGTGCAAATTTTTGATTTCACTCCTCACTACCTATCACAGTTCGAAGGCCATAAAATGCCAAAATAGCACAAGACCCCCCCAAATGGCCCCATTGTGGAAAGTAGACACCCCAAGCTATTTGCTGAGAGGCATGTTGAGTCCATGGAATATTTTATATTTTGCCACAAGTTGCGGGAATATTACAAACATTTTTTTTTTTGCCCAAAGTTGTCACTAAATTATATATTGCCCACACATGCCATGGGCATATGTGGAATTACACCCCAAAATACATTCTGCTGCTTCTCCTGAGTACGGGATACCACATGTGTGGGACTTTTTGGGAGCCTATCCGCATACGGGACCCCGAAAACCAAGCACCGCTTTCAGGATTTCTAAGGGCATAAATTTTTGATTTCACTCCTCACTACCTATCACTACCTATCACAGTTTTGAAGGCCATAAAGTGTCCTGTCAGTGTCAGTGCTGAGTGCTGAGTGAAGGAAGAGGACGTGCGCCCAGCAGCTCCGGCCGTCAGAAGCCCACAGCCCCCAGCGAGCAGGACCCAGCCAGTGCATATCCCATCCCGGACCCCTGAGCAGTGAGGACAGGGAGCAGGAGTACAACGGGACCCCACTGCGGATCCCGCGGCCCCCCGCAATCAATCGGCCCCCTTTCTTTCTCCGCGCCGGCCCATCTGCCCATTGGGCATCAGAAACTAGGAGAGTCCCCGGCCTAGTCCCGGCCGAAGCCGGCCATCCGCCTCCCCAATCACCTCTCTAGCCCTCTTTTTCGGCTCAACAGGGCTGAGGCGAGCCCCCCCCCCCCCCCCCCCCCCTCCAAGCCCTTCAGCGCCCACCAAACACTCACGGAAGAACTGGGAGCCGTCAGGGCTAGGACAGGCCGCAGCTCGGGCCTAGTCCGGCGGCCATCTTGGTACACCCAAATCCACAGCACTTCACCTGCTTCTACATAGTACGGCGGCCATCTTGGTACACCCAGACCGGCCAAGTTATTTTAAAATGCAGGTTTTTAACCACAAGTGGTTAGACAACAGTCTAATTGCTTGTTTTAATTGTTTTTAACCAAAGTTTTTAACCAAGTTTTTGCAAGGCTTTTAATTACAGTATACACCCAGACCAGCCAGTTTTAACCACAAGTTTTTTAACAGCACACACCAGTATCATCAGCATCACCATATAGCCGCCTCTTCTTCCCCAGGTGATCAACATCAGGATTCACCCTATCCCCATCATTTGAGCAACCCGGTAAGGTAAATATTCTGGTAAGTATCGCAGGGGACCACCATTAGCAGTTGATCCAGGGACCAACGTCCGACCGCCCCTCGGGGGGTCAGGAAGGAATTTTTTCCTCTGCAATAGCAATTGGCCGCGCTAGTAGGGGTTTTTCGCCTTCCTCTGGATCAACGGGAGGGAGGGTGTAGGTCTACAGGGTTTCCCACAGATCCGCAACATCTTCAACCAGCTTGCGCAAGACCGTTATCGCCTCAACAAAGGCATCCACTTTTTTCAACGCATCATCTCGCCCACAGCAGGGAAAAAATTTTTGGAGCACCTCAACATGTGCAATTTCAAATACTCAGCAGAGTCACTCCGCAGACTAAGAAATTTGACTGCAACTCTACCGACCGACATTCAAAAAATATTACAAAAAGAACGACTACTAAGGATCAATCCACAAGCAACGATCAAACATAAGAAGACTACAACTCAACCGCAACAGTTAGCATGCGCCTTGATTAACACCAGATCGGCGGTCAAGCACAGGCACGAAATCCATGACTTCATCACACAAAACAACATAGATTGCCTCTTCATCACGGAAAGCTGGCTAACACCCGACTGCAACACCATCCTAACAGAATTAGTGCCAGAAAACTACAGGATCCTAACCGAGCATAGGAAAGGAAAAAAAGGAGGAGGCCTAGCTGTGATCTTCAAAGCTCATCTAGCGCTCGTCAAACCTACGGTACAGAACACAGCAACTTTTATGGAGACACTTACTCTACAGATGCAAACCACACCACAAGAAACCATCCACATGCTGCTATGCTACAGACCACCAGGACCAAACACAAACCTACCGATACCACTCACGGAATTCATCTCGGCACACACCCTGAAAAACAACAAGGTTCTGGTACTCGGAGATTTCAACCTCTGGGCGAACTCCACCGAAGACCCCATCGCCACCACCTGCATCAATCAACTGGAAGATCTAGGGCTCCAACAACTAGTAAAGGCTCCCACACATGGGTCAGGTCACATCCTGGACCTCATCTTCAAGCAAAATACGGACATCAGCATTCGAGACAACATAGCGCTATCATGGTCAGACCACCACGCTATCAAATTTGAGATCGCCACCAACATCTTCCTGCAAAAACCAAACCCGGCGGCAACAACACACTGGATTAGATCGCAGAAGAAACTACACTCGGAAATCTTCAAAACCACACTAACATACAAAATGGCTACACTGAATCAAAACCACTCAACAGAACGAACACTCAGCTTCATAAACAGGGCACTTCTACAAACAGCAGATGCAGTCGCCCCAAAACATCGAGCACCCATCCGCAAGAAAAATTCTGGATGGTTTAATGGCACGCTTACTCTACTAAAACGGGAACACAGAAGAGCAGAAAGAGCCTGGAGAAGAAACACCACAAAGGAAAATCACACAAAATACAGAATACTCACCAAGAGATATCATAAAGCAATTTTCACAGCAAAAAAAGAATATGTCTCAAACACCCTCTCAAAAGCCGTCAACCGACCACGGGAACTTTTCAAACTAGTCGCCCAGACTATGAACCCCACCTGCCTTGAGCCCCTAGGAAACGAAACTCAAGAATACTGCAACAAATTATCCGATTTTTTTTTTTTCATCAACAAAATAGTCAACATTCATAAAATAATTCAACAAAAAAAAAACAACAACCAACTCTACTCAACTCAACCCAGGTAAGGAATTTTACATCCACAGCGCACAAGCACCACATTTTTCACTTACCCCGATCACCGTGGATGAAACCAAAAACGTCATCAAGAGCCTCCGAGACAGCACATCACTAAACGACATCATCCCCACAAAACTCTTGAAAGAATGCTCCGACATTCTGGCCCCCGCTATTACACACCTAGTAAATCAGTCGTTCAAAGAAGGATTGGTTCCGAATTCCCTCAAGCAAGGCATCGTTAAAGAAACCCAACCTCGACCCCAAAGATCCGAACAATCACAGACCGGTAACAAGCCTGAACACCATTTCCAAAATTATGGAGAAAGCAGTAGTACAACAGCTTCAACTTCATCTGGACACACACAAGCTCCTGGACCCACTACAATCGGGCTTCCGCCCAGGCCATGGCACAGAAACGGCACTTCTGAAAATATGGGATGATGCCCTAGAAGCAGCGGATGATGGAGAATCGTGTCTTCTGGTATTGCTGGATCTTAGTGCGGCGTTCGACACAGTGGACCACAACACGCTTCTCATCCGCCTCAAGGAAGGGGCAGGAGTTACAGATGTAGATCTTCCATGGTTCGCTTCCTTCTTAGGAAACCGGTCACAGACAGTGAAGTTAGGAGCCTTCACATCGGAAACCCGGGCAATCACTTATGGAGTCCCTCAAGGATCACCATTGTCACCAGTACTCTTCAACATTTACATCCGGCCACTCTTCAAAATTATTAGCAAATTTGATCTGTGCTTCCACTCATACGCGGACGACACTCAACTGTATTTCCGGATCACCGGACAAAAAGACCAATACCAGGAACTAGGAAAATGTCTCACATTGATAGATGACTGGATGACCACTAGCTCCCTCAAACTAAATGGATCAAAAACAGAACTACTGCTCCTCGACGCAAACTCAAGGAAAAAGACAAAGACCCCTTGGACACCACCAACCATCCTGGGACAGACCATCATCCCAAGCACAAAAGCCAAAAGCCTCGGAGTCATCTTTGATTCAGAGATGACCATGGAGGCACAAATAGGATCCATAATCAGTGGATCCCACCATCTCCTTCGCATGCTACGCAGACTCATCCCCTTCATCACGGAAAAGGAAAAAGCGGTAGTAGTAGGAACGATCATCAATTCGCGTCTCGACTATGCAAACTCCCTGTACATAGGATTACCGGATTACCAGATTGCGCGCCTTCAAAGTGTCCAAAACACAGCAGCAAGATTAGTCACCGGAAAGAAACCCTGGGAATCCATCTCCCCATCCCTAAGGATCCTCCATTGGCTCAAGGTAAAAGACAGGATCACATTCAAGACCCTCTGCCTCACCCACAAATGTACACAAGGAAATGCGCCTCAATACCTTTGTGAGAAAATAGAAAAATACATACCAAATCGCAGCCTTCGATCAACAAACCAAAATCCTCCTTCTCATCCCCAAAGCCCGATACAAATCGAAGGGAGAACGAAGATTCGCAGTACAGGGACCTCGGCTATGGAACGCTCTACCAAACAACATCCGCTTGGAAGAAAACCATCAGGCCTTCAGGAAAAAACTCAAGACTCACCCCTCTTCTAAACGTGGCATCCCAACAAGAGCAGACAAGTGCCTTGAGGCGATTCAGTTCGCAGTTGTAGCGCCATACAAATCATTCATTCATAAAATGCCAAGATGGCACAAAACCCCCCCAAATGACCCCATTTTGGAAAGTAGACACCCCAAGCTATTTGCTGAGAGGCATGTTGAGCCCATTAAATATTTTTTTTTTTTTAGTCCCAAGTGATTGAATAAAGACAAAAAAAAAAAATGTATTCAAAAAGTTGTCACTAAATGATATATTGCTCACACATGCCATGGTTATATGTGGAATTGCACCCCAAAATACATTTTTCTGCTTCTCCTGAGTACGGGGTTACCACATGTGTGGGACTTTTTGGGAGTCTAGCCGCGTACGGGGCCCCGAAACCCAAGCACCGTCTTCAGGATTTCTAAGGGTGCAAATTTTTGATTTCACTCCTCACTACCTATCACAGTTTCGAAGGCCATAAAATGCCAAAATAGCACAAAACCCCCCCAATGGCCCTATTTTGGAAAGTAGACACCCCAAGCTATTTGCTGAGAGGCATGTTGAGTCCATGGAATATTTTATATTTTGCCACAAGTTGCGGGAATATTACAAACATTTTTTTTTTTGCCCAAAGTTGTCACTAAATTATATATTGCCCACACATGCCATGGGCATATGTGGAATTACACCCCAAAATACATTCTGCTGCTTCTCCTGAGTACGGGGATACCACATGTGTGGGACTTTTTGGGAGCCTATCCGCATACGGGACCCCGAAAACCAAGCACCGCCTTCAGGATTTCTAAGGGCATAAATTTTTGATTTCACTCCTCACTACCTATCACTACCTATCACAGTTTTGAAGGCCATAAAATGCCAAGATGGCACAAAACCCCCCCAAATGACCCCATTTTGG
This sequence comes from Lithobates sylvaticus, assembly GCA_028564925.1. NCBI lineage: Eukaryota > Metazoa > Chordata > Amphibia > Anura > Ranidae > Lithobates > Lithobates sylvaticus. The sequence goes on along the minus strand of CM053026.1, from coordinate 253,547,477 downwards.
AAAGTAGACAACCCAAGCTATTTGCTGAGAGGCATGTTGAGCCCATTGAATCTTTTTTTTTTTTTGTCCCAAGTGATTGAATAAAGACAAAAAAAAAAAGAAAAATGTTTTACAAAAAGTTGTCACTAAATGATATATTGCTCACACATGCCATGGTTATATGTGGAATTGCACCCCAAAATACATTTTCCTGCTTCTCCTGAGTACGGGAATACCACATGTGTGGGACTTTTAGGCAGCCTAGCCGTGTACGGGGCCCCGAAACCCAAGCACCGCCTTCAGGATTTCTAAGGGTGCAAATTTTTGATTTCACTCCTCACTACCTATCACAGTTTCGAAGGCCATAAAATGCCAAAATAGCACAAACCCCCCCCCCCCCCCAAATGACTCCATTTTGGAAAGTAGACACCCCAAGCTATTTGTTGAGAGGCATGGTGAGTATTTTACAGCTCTCATGTGTTTTTGAAAATGAAGAAAGTAAAGAAAAAAATTTTTTTTTTCAATTTTCAAAACTTTGTGACAAAAAGCGAGATCTGCAAAATAATCACCGTACCTCTCAGCAAATAGCTTGGGGTGTCTACTTTCCAAAATGTGGTCATTTGGGGGTGGTTTGTGCCATCTGGGCATTCCATGGCCTCCGAAACTGTGATTGGCAGTGAGGAGTGAAATAAAAAAATTACACCCTTAGAAAGCCTGAAGGCAGTGCTTGGTTTTTGGGGTCCCGTACGCAGCTAGGCTCCCAAAAAATTCCACACATGTGGTATCCCCGTACTCAGGAGAAGCAACAGAATGTATTTTGGGGTGTATTTCCACATATGCCCATGACATGTGTGAGCAATATATCATTTAGTGACAACTTTTTGTAAAAAAAAAATTTTATTTTTTTTCTTCATTATTCAATCTCTTGGGACAAAAAAAAAAAAAAATATTTAATGGGCTCAACATGGCTCTCAGCAAATAGCTTGGGGTGTCTACTTTCCAAAATGGGGTCATTTGGGGGGGGGGGGGTTTGAACTGTCCTGGCATTTTATGCACAACGTTTAGAAGCTTATGTCACACATCACCCACTCTTCTAACCACTTGAAGACAAAGCCCTTTCTGACACTTTTTGTTTACATGAAAACATATTTTTTTTTGCAAGAAAATTACGTTGAACCCCCAAACACTATATATATTGTTAAAGCAAAGGCCATACAGATTAAAATGGTGGGTGTTGCATTTTTATTTTCCACACAGTATTTGCGCAGCGATTTTTCAAACGCATTTTTTGTGGAAAAAATACACTTTTTTTTATTTTAATGCACTAAAACACACTATATTGCTCAAATTTTTGATGAAATAAAAAATATGATCTTAGGCCGAGTACATGGATACCAAACACGACATGCTTTAAAATTGCGCACAAAAACGCAGTGGAGACAAACTACATACATTTTTAAAAGCCTTTACAGGTTACCACATTAGATTCACAGAGGAGGTCTACTGCTAAAATTACTGCCCTCGATCTGACCTTCGCGGTGATACCTCACATGCATGGTGCAATTGCTGTTTACATATGACGCCAGACCAACGCTTTTTTATTTTAGTTTTAAACTGTTCCTTCCATTTTTTTTCTTAGTTATCATTTTTATTGTTATCGCAGGGAATGTAAATATCCCCTATGATAGCAATAGGCAGTGACAGGTACTCTTTTTTTGAAAAAATATATTAGACCCTAGATCTTTCCTCTGCCCTCAAAGCATCTGACCACACCAAGATCGGTGTGATAAAACGCTTTCTCAATTTCCCAATGGCGCGGTTTATATCTGGGAGGGGGGTCATTCCCTCCCACTGCTTGTAAAAGCAGTCTAGAGGCTAATTACCCACTAGAATTGCTTTTACATGAAAGCCGATCACTGGCTGAAAAGAATGATACCAAGATGATACCTAAACCTGCAGGCATCATTCTGGTATAACCATTCAAAGTCCAGCAACATACTGGACATATATTGTAATCTTTTTTTTTCATGCAGCCTCTTGGCTGAACGAAAAAAAAGAGATTGATTGGTGGGTATGCCCACCATTAGAATACCTCCCTTCATCCACCCACTTCTAATGGTGGGCATACATGCACCATTTATATATGCCGAAGCAGGGGGCATCCTCCCGCAAAAAAGTTATGCCACGTACACATGGTCAGACTTTTCCACGGGCAAGCCTCCGTCGGAATTTCGACCGTATGTACGTGGCATTAGGAGCAAAACCGCTCCTCCGCCCCTGCTGCCCCCATGCTTCGGCATATATGCTCTTTTTTTTAACTGTGGTGGTGAAATCACCTCCTACAGCGTTGGAGTCGCGGCTTTATGTATCGTGGGAGCAAACGCTATTGCTGTCAAGATAAATAAATCCGCGCTGCAACTGAATGGCGTACCTGCTAAGCAAATAATGGTTAACATTAAAACAAAGTAACATTACAGTATAACAGTAAGACCTTACCATACCATACCTGCAAAGCAAATACCCCAAAAAAAATAGTAAAAAATAAAGCATTTTGTTAACGCAACCGGTGCCTAAAATATATATATATATGCCGAAGCATGGGGCATCCTCCCGCAAAAAAGTTATGCCACGTACACATGGTCGGACTTTTCCACGGGCAAGCCTCCGTCGGAATTTCGACCGTATGTACGTGGCATTAGGAGCAAAATCGCTCCTCCGCCCCTGCTGCCCCCATGCTTCGGCATATATGCTCTTTTTTTTAACTGTGGTGGTGAAATCACCTCCTACAGCGTTGGAGTCGCGGCTTTATGTATCGTGGGAGCAAACGCTGTTGCTGTCAAGATAAATAAATCCGCGCTGCAACTGAATGGCGCACCTGAAAACAAAAAAATGGCTAACAATAAAACACAGTAAACAAAATTACATACCTGAAAAGCAAGCATGATAAAACATAATAAAACATTGCAGAATAGAATAGAGTAAAAAAGAGCGACAATAGAGAGAATAGAGAGAGAGAGAGAGAGAACAATAAAACGACAACTATTTTTGTTTTTTTTTTTTTATATTTTTTTGGGGTTTTTTTTTTTTCGTACTTTTTTTTTTATTTTTATTTTTGACACTTTTTTTTTTTTAAACTTTTAAACTTTTTTTTAAACTATAACTGTAACGGTCGGGTCTCAAAATGCGATGGCATTCTTGAGACCCTGTAACTATAATTTTAACTGTCGGGTCTCAAAATGCAATGGTATTCTTGAGACCCTGTGAAAGTGTATCCTAACAACAAAGCCTGGGGAATGCCCAGGAAAAAACCCAAGCCTACTTACCACCAGCTCGCAGAAAACCAAATTAGCCTGTCTAACAGTGCGTTAAAAACAGGGGTTTAGTCCGCACGCATTTGCAAACGCATGCGTAAGACCCAGAGCCACGTCACGGCACCCTGATATCTGTGGTCCTAACACTAAACTATGAGTGTCCCCACAGTGGAGGCACATGCATTCTAATGGATAGATGAGGGCAGGTGGACTGAAGGGGAGCCCACTCCTTCTTAAAGGTACAGGAGCACACCAAGCACCCAGCAGATTGCACAATGGCTGCAAAGGTGTTGGTGCGTTGCTGGACCAATACAAACACCAACGTGATAATGATACAAAAAACTTGCCACCACCCTCATCTATAGCCAGCTCGTGCGGACTAAACCCCTGTTTTTAACGCACTGTTAGACAGGCTAATTTGGTTTTCTGCGAGCTGGTGGTAAGTAGGCTTGGGTTTTTTCCTGGGCATTCCCCAGGCTTTGTTGAAAGTGTATCCTAGCCTGTGAAATGCTGTACCCTACGCTAATACCTTACTAGTGAGTGGTAGCGTTCAAAACATTCACCAATGCAGAGACCAGGATTGTCAGGACAGCGTGGACAATAATAACGGGTGTCACGCCTACATCCGCGCTTGGTACAGACACGACATCTTCTTTGGGGGGCTCGTTGGGTAGGGGTACTCTGGAGGGCATAAGAAAAATGCCTCTCATGCAGCCGGCTTACTGCATTTGGCAGGGGATGTTGAGGTGCAGAACCGCCTGGATACAGGAGTTCTGTGACAACCTCTTTCTGGAATTCAAGGAAGGGTAAAGTCCCGCCTGAAGCTCCGTATAGCACATGAGCGTTCAGCAAAGCCAATTGGAACAAATAAATAGACACTTTTTTGTACCAGCGTCTAGCCTTATGGGCAACTAGGTACGGCGCCAACAACTGGTCGTTGAGGTCCACCCCTCCCATATTAAGGTTATACTCGTGGACACAGAGGGGTTTCGTCACAACACCAGCCGCCGTACGAATTTGGACTGTCGTGTCTGCATGAAGGGAGGTAAGAACGAAAACATTCCTATTATCCCTCCACTTCACAGCGAGCAAATTATTACACTTGAAGCAGGCTCTCTCCCCCAGCCTAAGAGGGGAATCTACAAGCCGCTGGGGAAAGCCCCGGCGGTTAGGTCACACAGTGCCACATGCTCCAATTTGCTGATCAAACAAATGACTAAACAGTGGCACGCTCGTGTAATAATTGTCCACGTACAAGTGGTACCCCTTTCCGAAAAAGGGTGACACCAAGTTCCACACTATCTTGCCAGCGCTCCCTATGTAATCTGGACAGTTCTCCGGCTCTACGTAACTATCTTTTCCCTCATAAACCGAAAAGCTCCACGTATAGCCTGTTGCCCTGTCACAGAGCTTGTAGAGCTTGACCCCGTATCTGGCACGCTTGCTGGGAAGGTACTGTCTGAAAGACAAGCGGCCAGAAAACTTAATCAAGGACTCGTCAATGCAGACAACTTGATTGGGCGTAAACAAGGCTGCAAAACGTTGGTTGAAGTGGTTTATGAGGGGCCGAATTTTGTAGAGCCGATCAAATTCAGGGTCTCCACGAGGACGACAAAGTTCATTGTCACTGAAGTGCATGAACCGCAAGATCTGTTCGTATCGTGCCCTGGACATGGAGGCAGTGAACACGGGCATTTGGTGGACTGGTGAGGTGGACCAATAAGTCCTCAGAGTCGGGAATTTATGTATGCCCATGTTGAGGGAAAGGCCCAGAAAGGACTTAAATTCGGAAACCGTAATTGGTTTCCAATCTCCGGCAAGGGAAGGCAACTGGGGATTAGCGGCGATGTATTGACCAGCTTATATATTACTTTGGTCCACAATAGATCTATAGAGATCTTCCGTGAAAAACAGCGAATAAAAATCGGATGGCTTAAAATCAGCTGTTTCCACCTGAATACCGGGTTGGCCAGTGAATGGGGGAAGTACGGGTTCTGCAGAAGTGGTGGGCACCCAATCAGGATTGGCAAATTCTGCAGGAAGGGCACTATGTGATCGACGGGCCTGCCTTTGTCTTCTTCTTGGTGGCAGCGGGACACTACTTGTGCTTGCCACCTCGCCAGCTTGAACTGCACTTATGGGACTCGCCACGTCATCACGTGTTACTGCAGTGCTGGATGTCCAGGGTGTACTAGGCCGCTGGTGCTTGCCAGTTCACCAGAAGGAATAGCGGCGCTAGTACTTCTCTGCTCCATACGAGAGACCTGCGGTTCCTGCACCTCAACAACAGCAGAAGATCGGGATCGGGTACGCCTGACCTTAGCAGGGACCTCACCTCTGTCGCCAGAGCTATCTGTCATGGAGCCGCTATCGTCTACTGGATCGTATTCTGAGCCTGATTCTGACAGATGAGTGACCTCCTCTTCACTATCTGACATACTCAGAAACAAGTAGGCCTGTTCACTAGTGTACTTGCGATTTGCCATTTTGGGCTCTAAATTTAGTAGTACACTAGTGAGATTCACGGGTAAAAAAGCTCCTAGGCTGCTGGCGACTGAATCAAAACGCTACCAAAAAAACTGTTAGCGATCGCAGGGATCAGGCCTGACTCTGCGAACGCTGCAGTTATGTGTGCTTAGTGTTTTGTAAGTGACAGTGATCGATCGATACTGCACTTGGGTGGGCTGGGCGGAGGGGGAAAACGCAGGTGCTAGCAGGTATCTGGGCTGATCCCGCTAACAATGCGTTTTTTGGAACCCTAAACTGCTGGGACGCTAGTATAGATCTGATCAGATCAGATATTGATCTGTTCAGATACTGTACCACTAAGGGAGGTGTATGCTTTGCGCGTGGGTGTTTGTGGTACTGACACTAACCTGGGGCGACGCAGACCTTATTGATATCACCCGCCGGGCGATCAGGGGGTTAAACTGTTATTGGGTAATAAATGGCGGGTGCCCTGACACTATAAAAAACAAACTAACTAACCAGCGTCACCCGTAACAGTTATACGGTGATCACTGGTGAAAGGGTTAACTAGGGGCAATCAGGGGGTTAAATCCTTTATTGGGTAATATATGGGGGTACCTGACGCTATATAAAAACCTGACGGGGAACCTAAATAACTAACTGGCTAACCAGCGTCACCAGTGACACTTATACGGTGATCACTGGTGAAAGGGTTAACTCTAGGGGAAATCAAGGGTTTAAAACCTTTATTTAGGTTGTAATATGGGGGTACCTGACCTATAAACCTATTTATGAACCTATATAAACCTGGCGGTTAACCTAGAAAAAAACTGGCTACCTAGCGGCACCAGTGACACTAATGCAGCGATCAGAAAAACGATCGCTTAGTGACACTGGCAAAAGGGGGTGAAAGGGTTACCTAGGGGGCAATCAAGGGGTTAAACCTTTATTAAGGGGGGGGGGGGGGCTAGGGGGCTACCTTAGACCTAAAGGGGCCTAAAACTAACTGCCCTGACAGTTATTGCAGTCACAACCAGTGTTGGTCATCTTACTTTAAAAAAGTAATTAGTTACATTACAAATTATTTCTCCCAAAAAAGTAATTGAGTTAGTAACTCAGTTACTACATTGGAAAAGTAATTAGTTACTCAGCAAAGTAACTGACTTTTTTTTTTTTAATATTCTTAGGGGCGGGTCTAGTATTACTGTAAGCAAGGGGCGCGTTCCCCCCTGCACGTCTATTTCCCCCCCAACACATATATCTGTTCCCCCTCTGTACCCCACTACACGTCTGCCCCCCCCACACACATATATCTGTACCCCACTACACGTCTGTCCCCCCCCCCCCACACATATATCTGTTCCCCCCCCTGTACATCTGTCCCCCCCAAACTCACGGATCGGATCGTTGCAGAGTCACGGATCGGATCATTTTTCGGATCAGCAAATAATAATTGAATTTGCAAAAACCTTTGAAAATTCCACCACCATAAAGCCCCCACTGTAATATCCACGTCATCTCCCCAACTGTAATATTGTCTGGGTATAGCCGGGTATGGCTGGGTATAGCCGGGTATGGCTGGGTATCGCCGAGTATGGCTGGGTATCGCCGAGTATGGCTGGGTATCGCCGAGTATGGCTGGGTATTACCGCGTATTGCAGAGTGTGGCGGGGTATGGCCAGGTGTTGCGGGGTATGGCGGGGTGTTGCAGGGTATGGCAGGGTGTTACAGAGTATTGCGCAGTATTGGCAGGGTGTTGCAGAGTATTGCGCAGTATTGGCACTGGCAGGGTGTTGCAGAGTATTGCGCAGTATTGGCAGGGTGTTGCAGAGTATTGCGCAGTATTGGCAGGGTGTTGCAGAGTATTGGCAGTATTGGCAGGGTGTTGCAGAGTATTGCGCAGTATTGGCAGGGTGTTGCAGAGTATTGCGCAGTATTGGCAGGGTGTTGCAGAGTATTGCGCAGTATTGGCAGGGTGTGCAGAGTATTGCGCAGTATTGGCAGGGTGTTGCAGAGTATTGCGCAGTATTGGCAGGGTGTTGCAAAGTATTGCGCAGTATTGGCAGGGTGTTGCAGAGTATTGCGCAGTATTGGCAGGGTGTTGCAGAGTATTGCGCAGTATTGGCAGGGTGTTGCAGAGTATTGCGCAGTATTGCAGGGTGTTGCAGAGTATTGCGCAGTATTGGCAGGGTGTTGCAGAGTATGGAGGGATGGCTGCTGCCATCCGATCTCTCCCCTCCACTGTACAGATCTGTACACAGAGGGGAGACCAGCGTCATCTTGACGCCGGTTTGTTTACAAAGTGATCGCTCCGTCATTTGATGGAGCAATCACATTGTAAACGGCCGACGGGTGCACCAAGATGGCCGCCGCTCCGCAGCTAGGCCGGAGCGGCGGCCATCTTGGTGCACCCGTCGGCCGCCGCTCCGGAGCTCGGCCGACGCCGCGGCCTTTCCTGAGGCCGCGGATGGCTCCGCGATCGCGGCGGGTAATTGCGGTAACGCCGCCCCAGTAATGGGAACGGCGTTACCGCGAGGGGAAGAGTAATCAGTTGGATTACTCGTTACCCTCTAAAGTAACGCAGTTTACTTTAACGTCGTTAGTGCCATCACTGGTCACAACTGACACTAAATGCAGTGATCAGTAAATAAATAATCCCTGCAATCAGTGACACTGTGACTGGGGGGGCAGGGGGTGATCTGGGGGGTGATCTGGGGGTGGAATGTGTGCCTATGTGTGACTGGTGTCAGTGTAGTGTTGGTGCACTAACCTGATGTCTTCTCCGCTCGGCGTCCCGGTCAGAAAGACCGGCACGAGGAGCGTGACATCACTTCCTCTTGCCTGTGTTTACAATACGCAGGCAAGAGGAAGCATCTGATTCGCCAGGAGCGATCGCAAGGGGGTGGCCAGAAACCACTGGCCGGCCCCTCGTCTATGATCGCTCCTGAAGCGATGCCGACCGTCCCCGCCGGACGAATGGCACGTACAGGTACGTGGTTTTGCCTGTACGTGCCATTCTGCCGACGTATATGTACATGGGGCGGTCGGCAAGTGGTTAAATTGACAAAAATAAGATGGATAGATTAACTAGGAAAGCTACAATTTCTGGGGAAATTGTGTGAAGTGTTCTTGCCTCCACCTACTGGAGTGGCTGGAGTAACTGTGAAAAGTGTTAAAAAGTATATTTTAAAAAGTATAAATAGTAGTAAAAAAGTTGAAGTTCCATCATTAGCTAAAAGAGCTGAACATATTTTTCCCCAAAAATTTTTTTTCAAACAAACATTTTTTTTTTCAAATAAAAATTTTTTTTTTTTCAATAAAAATTTAGTTTTTTTCAAACAAAAATGTATTGGCTGATCATGGGGTGGTCATAATATTTTGTCTGATCATGAGGTGGTGATAATGTTTTGGCTGATCATGATTTTTAAAATATTTATTTTTTATTATTATTTTTTTTTCATGGGGTGGTCATAATATTTTGGCTGATTTTTCTTTTTCAAAATTGTTTTTATTATTATTATTTTTTTTTTTTTTTCATGAGGTGGTCATAATGTTTTGGCTGATCATCGGCTACAGGAAATAGGTATATTTTTAAAGACATGTTGTATATTGCTAAATCCTTTTAATAATCCTTTTAATAATCTATTGTCATAGGGGTATTTACATTTTTATATGTTTTTCTATTTGGCTTTTGTCTTCTGTCCTCTTCTGTCTTCTGTCTTCTGTCCTCTTCTGTCTTCTGTCCTCTTCTATCCTCTTCTGTCCTTTTCTATCCTCTTCTGTCCTCTTCTCTCTCGTCTGTCCTTCTGTCCTCTTCTCTCTCGTCTGTCCTCGTCTGTCCTCTTCTGTCCTCGTCTCTCGTCTGTCCTCGTCTGTCCTCTTCTGTCCTCTTCTCTGTCCTCTTCTGTCCTCTTCTCTGTCCTCTTCTCTCTCTTCTGTCCTCGTCTCTCTCGTCTGTCCTCTTCTGTCCTCGTCTCTCTCGTCTGTCCTCTTTCCTCTTCTGTCCTCTTCTGTCCTCTTCTGTCCTCTTCTGTCCTCTTCTGTCCTCTTCTGTCCTCTTCTCTGTCCTCTTCTCTGTCCTCTTCTCTCTCTTCTGTCCTCTCTCTCTCGTCTGTCTTCTTCTGTCCTCTTCTCTCTCGTCTGTCCTCTTCTCTCTCGTCTGTCCTCTTCTCTCTCGTCTGTCCTCGTCTGTCCTCGTCTGTCCTCTTCTCTCTCGTCTGTCCTCTTCTCTCTCGTCTGTCCTCTTCTCTCTCGTCTGTCCTCTTCTCTCTCGTCTGTCCTCTTCTCTCTCGTCTGTCCTCTTCTCTCTCGTCTGTCCTCTTCTCTCGTCGTCTGTCCTCGTCTGTCCTCGTCTCTCTCGTCTGTCCTCGTCTGTCTTCTTCTGTCCTCGTCTGTCTTCTTCTGTCCTCGTCTGTCTTCTTCTGTCCTCGTCTGTCTTCTTCTGTCCTCGTCTGTCTTCTTCTGTCCTCCTCTCTCTTCTGTCCTCTTCTCTCTCTTCTGTCCTCTTCTCTCTCTTCTGTTCTCTTCTGTCCTCTTCTGTGAGGAATGGTGCCTTATATCAGTTGAAGGAATAGCCCTCCAAGTTCCAGATATAAGACAAGCAAAGGTTTGCCTCTGGCCTGCAGGACACAGTTTGGAGACCAATGAGGTAGAACAATAAAATATGATGGCTGGATTACTTACCAATGTGTGATGCGCTTGCTATGAAGACATTGTATGGCACACAGCACCTCCGCAGCAATATATCTGATAGAAAAAGAAGAAAAGTTTTATTAGTGATAAACATGCCCTATAGTAACCTAGGTCCCCGATTAATATTTTCTGATCCTAATGCTACAGGAAATGGGTATATTTTTAAAGACATGTTGTATATTGCTAAATCATTTTAATAATCTATTGTAATAGGGGTATTTACATTTTTATATGTATTTCTATTTGGCTTCTGTCTTCTGTCCTCTTCTGTCCTCTTCTGTCCTCTTCTGTCTTCGGTCCTCTTCGGTCCTCTTCTGTCTTCGGTCCTCTTCTGTCTTCGGTCCTCTTCTGTCTTCGGTCCTCTTCTGTCCTTTTCTGTCTTCTGTCCTTTTCTGTCTTCTGTCATTTTCTGTCTTCTGTCATTTTCTGTCTTCTGTCATTTTCTGTCTTCTGTCATTTTCTGTCTTCTGTCCCTTTCGGTCCTCTTCTGTCTTCGGTCCTCTTCGGTCCTCTCCTCTTCTGTCATTTTCTGTCTTCTGTCATTTTCTGTCTTCTGTCATTTTCTGTCTTCTGTCATTTTCTGTCTTCTGTCATTTTCTGTCTTCTGTCATTTTCTGTCTTCTGTCATTTTCTGTCTTCTGTCCCTTTCTGTCTTCTGTCCCTTTCTGTCCTCTTCTGTCTTCGGTCCTCTTCTGTCTTCGGTCCTCTTCGGTCCTCTCCTCTTCTGTCATTTTCTGTCTTCTGTCATTTTCTGTCTTCTGTCTTCGGTCCTCTTCTGTCTTCGGTCCTCTTCTGTCTTCGGTCCTCTTCTGTCTTCGGTCCTCTTCTGTCTTCGGTCCTCTTCTGTCTTCGGTCCTCTTCTGTCTTCGGTCCTCTTCTGTCTTCGGTCCTCTTCTGTCTTCGGTCCTCTTGTGTCTTCTTCGGTCCTCTTGTGTCCTCTTCTGTCTTCGGTCCTCTTCGGTCCTCTTCTGTCTTCGGTCCTCTTCGGTCCTCTTCTGTCTTCGGTCCTCTTCTGTCTTCGGGCCTCTTCGGTCCTCTTCGGTCCTCTTCTGTCTTCGGTCCTCGGTCCTCTTCTGTCTTCGGTCCTCTTCGGTCCTCTTCTGTCTTCGGTCCTCTTCTGCTGTCGGTCCTCGTCGGTCCTCTTCTGCTGTCGGTCCTCGTCGGTCCTCTTCTGCTGTCGGTCCTCTTCTGCTGTCGGTCCTCGTCGGTCCTCTTCTGCTGTCGGTCCTCTTCTGCTGTCGGTCCTCTTCTGCTGTCGGTCCTCTTCTGCTGTCGGTCCTCTTCTGCTGTCGGTCCTCTTCTGCTGTCGGTCCTCTTCTGCTGTCGGTCCTCTTCGGTCCTCTTCTGCTGTCGGTCCTCTTCGGTCCTCTTCTGCTGTCGGTCCTCGTCGGTCCTCTTCTGCTGTCGGTCCTCTTCTGCTGTCGGTCCTCTTCTGCTGTCGGTCCTCGTCGGTCCTCTTCTGCTGTCGGTCCTCTTCGGTCCTCTTCTGCGGTCGGTCCTCTTCGGTCCTCTTCTGCTGTCGGTCCTCTTCTGCTGTCGGTCCTCTTCTGCTGTCGGTCCTCTTCTGCTGTCGGTCCTCTTCTGCTGCTGTCGGTCCTCTTCTGCTGTCGGTCCTCTTCTGCTGTCGGTCCTCTTCTGCTGTCGGTCCTCTTCTGCTGTCGGTCCTCTTCGGTCCTCTTCTGCTGTCGGTCCTCTTCTGCTGTCGGTCCTCTTCTGCTGACGGTCCTCTTCTGCTGTCGGTCCTCTTCTGCTGTCTGTCGTCCTCTTCTGCTGACGGTCGTCTCTTCTGCTGACGGTCGTCCTCTTCTGCTGACGGTCGTCCTCTTCTGCTGACGGTCGTCCTCTTCTGCTGACGGTCCTCTCTTCTGCTGACGGTCGTCCTCTTCTGCTGACGGTCCTCTTCTGCTGACGGTCCTCCTCTTCTGCTGACGGTCCGTTATAGATTGATCAGATCGATATTGATCTGTTCAGATACAGTACCACTAAGGGAGGTGTACTGATGCTTTCTGCTGACGTGGGGGTTGGGCGTTTGTGGGTTACTGACACTCCTCTTCTGATCAGGGGGTGAATGTTTAAGTTTTATTTTTATAAACTGTTATTGGGTGGTAATAAAGTGGCGGGTGCCTGGACACCTCACTGTAAAAAACAAACTACTAACCAGCGTCACCCTTAAAACAGTTATAACGGTGATCACTGGTGGAAAGGGTTTGTCTCTTCTAATTATTGTTAACTAGGGGCATCAGGGGGGGGTTCTTGATGAATCCTTTATTGGGTTATATATGGGGGGTACCTGACGTATTATAAAAACCTGACGGGAACCTAACTCTACTGCCTAAACCTGCTGTCACCATGGTCTCTTATACGGGGATCACTGGTGCTAAAGTGTTAACTGCTAAAGGGAATCAAGGGTTCTTTTTCTTTTTTTTTTATTTTATTTTAAAAACCTTTTTTATTTAGGTTGTAATATGGGTGGTACCTGACCTATAAACTTAATTGCTGAAATGAACCTATATTTTAAACCTGGCGGTTTTGTTGTTATTAAACCTAGAAGAAAAAACTGGCTACTAGCGGAGGCACCGGCACCAGTGACACTAATGCAGCGATCAGAAAAATAACGATCGCTTAGTGACACTGGCAAAAAGGGGTGTGAATAGTTGATAGGGTGACCTCGGGGAATTCAAGGGGTTAGTTTTATTAAAACTTATTAAGGGGCGACGGGGGGGGTAGGGGGGTAGGGGGGGCTGCTGGGGGCTGGTTAGGGGGTAGGCCGGTACCTTTAGACCCTAAGGGCCTATAAACTATTGCCCTGGACATGGTATCTGCTGTTTCCTCTTCTGGACCCACTACCCTCTGCTTCTTGTCTCTTTTACCTCCACTCTCTTTTCTCCTTTCTTTTCTCTCCTTCCTCTTCTAGTCTGTCGGTCCTCTTCTGTTTCCCCTCCCTTCTGCTGTCGGTCCTCTTCGGTCGGTCTTCTCTTTGCTGAGTCGGTCGTCCTCTTCGGTCAAAATTCCATTCTCCCATAAGCCCTCCTCTTAATCTCATTTCCTTCTCCCCTTCTGTATTCCTTGTCTGGGGTCTGTCATTCTTGGCTGCTGATCGGTCCTCTTTGCGGTCGGGGGATCCCTTATGGATGTCTCGTTCGAGTTCTGGTCTTGGTATCGCCGGAGTATGGCTGGGTTATTACCGCGTATTGCAGGAGGGATGGGGGGTATTGCCAGGTGTTGCGGGTATGGCGGGGTGTTGCGGGTTTTTGGCAGGGTGTTACAGAGTATTGGCAGTATTGGCAGGGTGTTGCAGGAGTATTGCGCAGTATTGGCACTGGCAGGTGTTGCAGAGTATTGCCGCAGTATTGGCAGGGTGTTGCAAAATATGCCGCAGAGTATTTGCAGGGTGTTGCAGAGTATGCGCAGTATTTGGCAGGGTGTTGCAGAGTATTGCGCAGTATTGGCAGGGTGTTGCAGGAGTATGGCAGTTCAGTATTGGACTGGCAGGGTGTTGCATGTTGCAGAGTATTGCGCAGTTCTGCCTTGGCTGGGTGTTGCAGAGTCTGGGAGGGCCCTGGCTTCTGTCATCGGTCTCTTCTGCCTCTCCTCTTCTGCTGATCGGTTCTGTCTCTCTTGAGACGTCGTCCTTCTTCTTTGTCTGACAAAGGTCGGTCCTCTTCTGCTGTCGGTCGTCCTCTTTGCTGACGGTCACTCTTCTGCTGACGGTCGTCCTCAGCTCTGCTGACGGTCGTCCTCTTCTGTGACGGTCGTCCTCTTCTGGGCTAGGCGACGGTCGTCCTCTTCTGCTGACGGGCGGGTCGTCCTCTTCTGCTGACGGTCGTCCCTTTATGTCCTTCTTCGGTCGTTAGTGACTCTTCTGTGACGGTCCTCCTCTTTCTGCTGACTGGTCGGGTGTCTTCCTATGTGTCTCTGACTGAGGTCGTCGTCCTCTGATCTGCTGACGGTCGTCCTCTTCTGCTGACGGTCACGAGGAGATGACTCTTCTCTTGCTGTGACGGTCCGCAGTCCTCTTCTGGAGCTGACGGTCCTCCTCTTCTGCTTCCTCTGCTGGTCCCTCTCCGGTCTCGCTGCCCTCGGGTCCTCTCGTGTTTGCTGTCTTCGGTTCCTCTTCTGCTGACGGTCCTGGTCGGTCCACTGGTTAAATTGACAAAAATATGGCACGGATCTCTTAACTAGGAAGCTAAACAATCTTCTGCTGAAAAATTGTGTGAAGTGTTCTTGCCTCCCCTACTGGTGTCGATGGTGTAACTGTGAAAAGTCGATTGAAAGTGTTAAAAAGTATTATTTTAAAAAAGTATAAATAGTAGTAAAAATGTTGAATGTTCCATCATTAGCTAAAGGGAGCTGAACATATTTTTCCCCAAAAAAAATTTTTTTTTTCAAACAAACATTTTTTTTTCAAATAAAAATTTTTTTTTTCAAATAAAAATTTAGTTTTTTTCAAAACAAAAATGTATTGCTGATCCATGGGGTGGTCAAATATTTTGTCCTGTCATGGTGGGTAATGTTGTGGCTTGATCAATTTTTTCCTCTTCTGCTGACGGTCGTCCTCTTCTGCTGACGGTCCGTCCTCCCCTCTTCTGCTGACGGTCCTCCTCTTCTGCTGACGGTCCTCCTCTTCTGCTGACGGTCCTCCTCTCTCGGTCCTCTCTTCTGACGGTCGGTCCTCTCCTCTGCTGACGGTCCTCCTCTTCTGCTGACGGTCCTCTCTTCTGCTGACGGTCCTTCGGGTCGTCCTCTTCTGCTGACGGTCCTCTCGGGTCTCTTCTGCTGACGGTCCTCTTCTGCTGTCCTCTTCTGCTGACGGTCCTCCTCTTCTGCTGACGGTCCTCCTCTTCTGCTGACGGTCCTCTCTTCGGTGACGGTCCTCTCTTCTGCTGACGGTCCCTCTTCTGCTGACGGTCCTCTTCTGCTGACGGTCCTCTCTTCTGCTGACGGTCCTCTCTTCTGCTGACGGTCCTCTTCTGCTGTCGGTCCTCTTCTGCTGACGGTCCTCCTCTTCTGCTGACGGTCCTCCTCTTCTGCTGACGGTCCCTCTTCTGCTGACGGTCTCTTCTGACGGTCCTCCTCTTCTGCTGACGGTCCTCCTCTTCTGCTGCCCTCTTTCTGCTGACGGTCGTCCTCTTCTGCTGCTGACGGTCGTCCTCTTCTGCTGACGGTCGTCCTCTTCTGCTGACGGTCCTCCTCTTCTGCTGACGGTCCTCCTCTTCTGCTGACGGTCCTCCTCTTCTGCTGACGGTCGTCCTCTTCTGCTGACGGTCGTCCTCTTCTGCTGACGGTCGTCCTCTTCTGCTGACGGTCCTCCTCTTCTGCTGACGGTCGTCCTCTTCTGCTGACGGTCGTCCTCTTCTGCTGACGGTCGTCCTCTTCTGCTGACGGTCGTCCTCTTCTGCTGACGGTCGTCCTCTTCTGCTGACGGTCCTCCTCTTCTGCTGACGGTCCTCCTCTTCCGTCCTCTTCTGCTGACGGTCCTCTTCGGTCGTCCTCTTCTGCTGACGGTCCTCTCTTCTGCTGACGGTCCTCCTCTTCTGCTGACGGTCGTCCTCTTCTGCTGACGGTCGTCCTCTTCTGCTGACGGTCCTCCTCTTCTGCTGACGGTCGTCCTCTTCTGCTGACGGTCGTCCTCTTCTGCTGACGGTCCTCCTCTCTGCTGACGGTCGTCCTCTTCTGTCCTCTTCTGCTGACGGTCCTCTTCTGCTGACTCTCCTCTTCTGCTGACGGTCCTCCTCTTCTGCTGACGGTCCTCTTCGGTCGTCCTCTTCTGCTGACGGTCCTCCTCTTCTGCTGTCGGTCCTCCTCTTCTGCTGACGGTCCTCCTCTTCTGCTGACGGTCCTCCTCTTCTGCTGACGGTCCTCCTCTTCTGCTGACGGTCCTCCTCTTCTGCTGACGGTCGTCCTCTTCTGCTGACGGTCCTCGTCCTCTTCTGCTGACGGTCGTCCTCTTCTGCTGTCGGTCGTCCTCTTCTGCTGACGGTCCTCCTCTTCTGCTGACGGTCCTCCTCTTCTGCTGACGGTCCTCCTCTTCTGCTGACGGTCGTCCTCTTCTGCTGACGGTCCTCCTCTTCTGCTGACGGTCCTCCTCTTCTGCTGACGGTCCTCCTCTTCTGCTGACGGTCGTCCTCTTCTGCTGACGGTCCTCCTCTTCTGCTGACGGTCCTCCTCTTCTGGTGACGGTCCTCCTCTTCTGCTGACGGTCCTCCTCTTCTGCTGACGGTCCTCCTCTTCTGCTGACGGTCCTCCTCTTCTGCTGACGGTCCTCCTCTTCTGCTGACGGTCCTCCTCTCTGCTGACGGTCCTCCTCTTCTGCTGACGGTCCTCCTCTTCTGCTGACGGTCGTCCTCTTCTGCTGACGGTCCTCCTCTTCTGCTGACGGTCGTCCTCTTCTGCTGACGGTCCTCCTCTTCTGCTGACGGTCCTCTCTTCTGCTGACGGTCCTCTTCGGTCGTCCTCTTCTGCTGACGGTCCTCCTCTTCTGCTGACGGTCCTCTTCTGCTGACGGTCCTCCTCTTCTGCTGACGGTCCTCCTTTCTGCTGACGGTCCTCCTCTTCTGCTGACGGTCCTCTTCTGCTGACGGTCCTCCTCTCTGCTGACGGTCCTCCTCTTCTGCTGACGGTCCTCCTCTTCTGCTGACGGTCCTCTTCTTCTGCTGACGGTCGTCCTCTTCTGCTGACGGTCCTCCTCTTCTGCTGACGGTCCTCCTCTTCTGCTGACGGTCCTCCTCTTCTGCTGACGGTCCTCTCTTCTGCTGACGGTCCTCCTCTTCTGCTGACGGTCCTCCTCTCTGCTGACGGTCCTCCTCTTCTGCTGACGGTCCTCTTCTTCTGCTGACGGTCCTCCTCTTCTGCTGACGGTCCTCCTCTTCTGCTGACGGTCCTCCTCTTCTGCTGACGGTCCTCCTCTTCTGCTGACGGTCCTCCTCTTCTGCTGACGGTCGTCCTCTTCTGCTGACGGTCGTCCTCTTCTGCTGACGGTCGTCCTCTTCTGCTGACGGTCCTCCTCTTCTGCTGACGGTCCTCTCTTCTGCTGACGGTCCTCCTCTTCTGCTGACGGTCCTCTTCGGTCGTCCTCTTCTGCTGACGGTCCTCCTCTTCTGCTGACTGTCCTCCTCTTCTGCTGACGGTCCTCCTCTTCTGCTGACGGTCCTCTCTTCTGCTGACGGTCGTCCTCTTCTGCTGACGGTCCTCCTCTTCTGCTGACGGTCGTCCTCTTCTGCTGACGGTCCTCCTCTTCTGCTGACGGTCCTCCTCTTCTGCTGACGGTCCTCCTCTTCTGCTGACGGTCCTCTTCTGCTGACGGTCCTCCTCTTCTGCTGACGGTCGTCCTCTTCTGCTGACGGTCGTCCTCTTCTGCTGACGGTCCTCCTCTTCTGCTGACGGTCCTCCTCTTCTGCTGACGGTCCTCCTCTTCTGCTGACGGTCCTCCTCTTCTGCTGACGGTCCTCCTCTTCTGCTGACGGTCCTCCTCTTCTGCTGACGGTCCTCCTCTTCTGCTGACGGTCCTCCTCTTCTGCTGACGGTCCTCCTCTTCTGCTGACGGTCCTCCTCTGCGGACGGTCCTCCTCTGCTGACGGTCCTCCTCTTCTGCTGACGGTCCTCTCTTCTGCTGACGGTCCTCCTCTTCTGCTGACGGTCCTCCTCTTCTGCTGACGGTCGTCCTCTTCTGCTGACGTCCTCCTCTTCTGCTGACGGTCCTCCTCTTCTGCTGACGGTCCTCCTCTTCTGCTGACGGTCGTCCTCTTCTGCTGACGGTCCTCTTCTGCTGACGGTCCTCCTCTTCTGCTGACGGTCCTCTCTTCTGCTGACGGTCGGTCCTCTTCTGCTGACGGTCCCCTCTTCTGCTGACGGTCCTCTCTTCTGCTGACGGTCGTCCTCTTCTGCTGACGGTCCTCCTCTTCTGCTGACGGTCCTCTTCTGCTGACGGTCCTCCTCTTCTGCTGACGGTCCCCTCTTCTGCTGACGGTCGTCCTCTTCTGCTGACGGTCCTCCGTCTTCTGCTGACGGTCCTCCTCTTCTGCTGACGGTCCTCTCTTCTGCTGACGGTCCTCCTCTTCTGCTGACGGTCCTCCTCTTCTGCTGACGGTCCTCCTCTTCTGGACGGTCCTCCTCTTCTGCTGACGGTCCTCCTCTTCTGCTGACGGTCCTCCTCTTCTGCTGACGGTCGTCCTCTTCTGCTGACGGTCGTCCTCTTCTGCTGACGGTCCTCTTCTGCTGACGGTCCTCCTCTTCTGCTGACGGTCTCCTCTTCTGCTGACGGTCCTCCTTCTGCTGACGGTCCTCCTCTCTTCTGCTGACGGTCGTCCTCTTCTGCTGACGGTCCTCTTCTGCTGACGGTCTCCTCTTCTGCTGACGGTCGTCCTCTTCTGCTGACGGTCGTCCTCTTCTGCTGACGGTCGTCCTCTTCTGCTGACGGTCGTCCTCTGCTGCTGACGGTCCTCCTCTTCTGCTGACGGTCGTCCTCTTCTGCTGACGGTCCTCTCTTCTGCTGACGGTCCTCCTCTTCTGCTGACGGTCCTCCTCTTCTGCTGACGGTCCTCCTCTTCTGCTGACGGTCCTCCTTTCTGCTGACGGTCCTCCTCTTCTGCTGACGGTCCTCCTCTTCTGCTGACGGTCCTCCTCTTCTGCTGACGGTCCTCCTCTTCTGCTGACGGTCCTCCTCTTCTGCTGACGGTCCTCCTCTTCTGCTGACGGTCCTCCTCTCTGCTGACGGTCCTCCTCTTCTGCTGACGGTCCTCCTCTTCTGCTGACGGTCCTCTCTTCTGCTGACGGTCCTCTCTTCTGCTGACGGTCCTCCTCTTCTGCTGACGGTCCTCCTCTTCTGCTGACGGTCCTCTTCTGCTGACGGTCGTCCTCTTCTGCTGACGGTCCTCTTCGTCCTCTTCTGCTGACGGTCCTCCTCTTCTGCTGACGGTCCTCCTCTTCTGCTGACGGTCGTCCTCTTCTGCTGACGGTCGTCCTCTTCTGCTGACGGTCCTCTCTTCTGCTGACGGTCCTCTTCTGCTGTCCTCTTCTGCTGACGGTCCTCCTCTTCTGCTGACGGTCCTCCTCTTCTGCTGACGGTCCTCCTCTTCTGCTGACGGTCCTCTTCGGTCGTCCTCTTCTGCTGACGGTCCTCCTCTTCTGCTGACGGTCCTCCTCTTCTGCTGACGGTCCTCCTCTTCTGCTGACGGTCCTCCTCTTCTGCTGACGGTCGTCCTCTTCTGCTGACGGTCGTCCTCTTCTGCTGACGGTCGTCCTCTTCTGCTGACGGTCCTCCTCTTCTGCTGACGGTCCTCCTCTTCTGCTGACGGTCGTCCTCTTCTGCTGACGGTCGTCCTCTTCTGCTGACGGACCTCCTCTTCTGCTGACGGTCCTCCTCTTCTGCTGACGGTCCTCCTCTTCTGCTGTCGGTCCTCCTCTTCTGCTGACGGTCCTCCTCTTCTGCTGACGGTCCTCCTCTTCTGCTGACGGTCCTCCTCTTCTGCTGACGGTCCTCCTCTTCTGCTGACGGTCCTCCTCTTCTGCTGACGGTCCTCCCTTCTGCTGACGGTCCTCCTCTTCTGCTGACGGTCCTCCTCTTCTGCTGACGGTCCTCCTCTTCTGCTGACGGTCGTCCTCTTCTGCTGACGGTCGTCCTCTTCTGCTGACGGTCCTCCTCTCTGCTGACGGTCGTCCTCTTCTGCTGACGGTCCTCCTCTTCTGCTGACGGTCCTCCTCTTCTGCTGACGGTCGTCCTCTTCTGCTGACGGTCGTCCTCTTCTGCTGACGGTCCCCTCTTCTGCTGACGGTCCTCCTCTTCTGCTGACGGTCGTCCTCTTCTGCTGACGGTCCTCCTCTTCTGCTGACGGTCCTCCTCTTCTGCTGACGGTCGTCCTCTTCTGCTGACGGTCCGTCCTCTTCTGCTGACGGTCCTCCTCTTCTGCTGACGGTCCTCCTCTTCTGCTGACGGTCGTCCTCTTCTGCTGACGGTCGTCCTCTTCTGCTGACGGTCCTCCTCTTCTGCTGACGGTCCTCCTCTTCTGCTGACGGTCGTCCTCTTCTGCTGACGGTCCTCCTCTTCTGCTGACGGTCCTCCTCTTCTGCTGACGGTCCCCTCTTCTGCTGACGGTCCTCCTCTCTGCTGACGGTCCTCCTCTTCTGCTGACGGTCCTCTTCGGTCGTCCTCTTCTGCTGACGGTCCTCCTCTTCTGCTGACGGTCCTCCTCTTCTGCTGACGGTCCTCCTCTTCTGCTGACGGTCCTCCTCTTCTGCTGACGGTCCTCCTCTTCTGTCGGTCCTCCTCTTCTGCTGACGGTCCTCCTCTTCTGCTGACGGTCGTCCTCTTCTGCTGACGGTCGTCCTCTTCTGCTGACGGTCCTCCTCTTCTGCTGACGGTCCTCCTCTTCTGCTGACGGTCCTCCTCTTCTGCTGACGGTCCTCTTCGGTCGTCCTCTTCTGCTGACGGTCCTCCTCTTCTGCTGACGGTCCTCCTCTTCTGCTGACGGTCCTCCTCTTCTGCTGACGGTCCTCTCTTCTGCTGACGGTCCTCCTCTTCTGCTGACGGTCCTCCTCTTCTGCTGACGGTCCTCCTCTTCTGCTGACGGTCCTCCTCTTCTGCTGACGGTCCTCGTCGTCCTCTTCTGCTGACGGTCCTCCTCTTCTGCTGACGGTCCTCCTCTTCTGCTGCGGTCCTCCTCTTCTGCTGACGGTCCTCCTCTTCTGCTGACGGTCCTCCTCTTCTGCTGACGGTCCTCCTCTTCTGCTGACGGTCCTCCTCTTCTGCTGACGGTCCTCCTCTTCTGCTGACGGTCGTCCTCTTCTGCTGACGGTCCTCCTCTTCTGCTGACGGTCCTCCTCTTCTGCTGACGGTCCTCCTCTTCTGCTGACGGTCCTCCTCTTCTGCTGACGGTCCTCCTCTTCTGCTGACGGTCCTCCTCTTCTGCTGACGGTCCTCCTCTTCTGCTGACGGTCCTCCTCTTCTGCTGACGGTCGTCCTCTTCTGCTGACGGTCCTCCTCTTCTGCTGACGGTCCTCCTCTTCTGCTGACGGTCCTCCTCTTCTGCTGACGGTCCTCCTCTTCTGCTGACGGTCCCCTCTTCTGCTGACGGTCCTCCTCTTCTGCTGACGGTCCTCCTCTTCTGCAGACGGTCGTCCTCTTCTGCTGACGGTCCTCTCTTCTGCTGACGGTCCTCCTCTTCTGCTGACGGTCCTCCTCTTCTGCTGACGGTCCTCCTCTTCTGCTGACGGTCCTCCTCTTCTGCTGACGGTCCTCCTCTTCTGCTGACGGTCCTCCTCTTCTGCTGACGGTCCTCCTCTTCTGCTGACGGTCGTCCTCTTCTGCTGACGGTCGTCCTCTTCTGCTGACGGTCGTCCTCTTCTGCTGACGGTCCTCCTCTTCTGCTGACGGTCCTCCTCTTCTGCTGACGGTCCTCTTCGGTCGTCCTCTTCTGCTGACGGTCCTCCTCTTCTGCTGACGGTCCTCCTCTTCTGCTGACGGTCCTCCTCTTCTGCTGACGGTCGTCCTCTTCTGCTGACGGTCGTCCTCTTCTGCTGACGGTCGTCCTCTTCTGCTGACGGTCCTCTCTTCTGCTGACGGTCCTCCTCTTCTGCTGACGGTCCTCCTCTTCTGCTGACGGTCCTCCTCTTCTGCTGACGGTCTTCTGCCCTCTTCTGCTGACGGTCGTCCTCTTCTGCTGACGGTCGTCCTCTTCTGCTGACGGTCCTCCTCTTCTGCTGACGGTCCTCCTCTTCTGCTGACGGTCGTCCTCTTCTGCTGACGGTCCTCCTCTTCTGCTGACGGTCCTCCTCTTCTGCTGACGGTCCTCCTCTTCTGCTGACGGTCGTCCTCTTCTGCTGACGGTCGTCCTCTTCTGCTGACGGTCGTCCTCTTCTGCTGACGGTCGTCCTCTTCTGCTGACGGTCGTCCTCTTCTGCTGACGGTCCTCTCTTCTGCTGACGGTCCTCCTCTTCTGCTGACGGTCCTCCTCTTCTGCTGACGGTCCTCCTCTTCTGCTGACGGTCCTCTTCTGCTGACGGTCCTCTTCGGTCGTCCTCTTCTGCTGACGGTCCTCCTCTTCTGCTGACGGTCGTCCTCTTCTGCTGACGGTCCTCCTCTTCTGCTGACGGTCCTCCTCTTCTGCTGACGGTCCTCCTCTTCTGCTGACGGTCCTCCTCTTCTGCTGACGGTCCTCCTCTTCTGCTGACGGTCCTCTTCTCTGACGGTCCTCTTCTGCTGACGGTCCTCTCTCTCTTCTGCTGACGGTCCTCCTCTTCTGCTGACGGTCCTCCTCTTCTGCTGACGGTCCTCCTCTTCTGCTGACGGTCCTCCTCTTCTGCTGACGGTCCTCCTCTTCTGCTGACGGTCCTCCTCTTCTGCTGACGGTCCTCTTCTGCTGACGGTCCTCCTCTTCTGCTGACGGTCCTCTTCTGCTGACGGTCCTCTTCTGCTGACGGTCCTCCGGTCCTCTTCTGCTGACGGTCCTCCTCTTCTGCTGACGGTCCTCCTCTTCTGCTGACGGTCCTCCTCTCTGCTGACGGTCCTCTCTTCTGCTGACGGTCGTCCTCTTCTGCTGACGGTCCTCGGTCGTCCTCTTCTGCTGACGGTCCTCCTCTTCTGCTGACGGTCCTCTCTTCTGCTGACGGTCGTCCTCTTCTGCTGACGGTCCTCCTCTTCTGCTGACGGTCGTCCTCTTCTGCTGACGGTCCTCCTCTTCTGCTGACGGTCCTCCTCTTCTGCTGACGGTCCTCCTCTTCTGCTGACGGTCCTCCTCTTCTGCTGACGGTCCTCCTCTTCTGCTGACGGTCCTCCTCTTCTGCTGACGGTCCTCCTCTTCTGCTGACGGTCCTCCTCTTCTGCTGACGGTCCTCCTCTTCTGCTGACGGTCCTCCTCTTCTGCTGACGGTCCTCCTCTTCTGCTGACGGTCCTCCTCTTCTGCTGACGGTCCTCCTCTTCTGCTGACGGTCCTCCTCGGTCGTCCTCTTCTGCTGACGGTCCTCCTCTTCTGCTGACGGTCCTCCTCTTCTGCTGACGGTCCTCCTCTTCTGCTGACGGTCGTCCTCTTCTGCTGACGGTCGTCCTCTTCTGCTGACGGTCGTCCTCTTCTGCTGACGGTCCTCCTCTTCTGCTGACGGTCCTCCTCTTCTGCTGACGGTCCTCCTCTTCTGCTGACGGTCCTCCTCTTCTGCTGACGGTCCTCCTCTTCTGCTGACGGTCCTCCTCTTCTGCTGACGGTCCTCCTCTTCTGCTGACGGTCGTCCTCTTCTGCTGACGGTCCTCCTCTTCTGCTGACGGTCGGTCCTCTTCTGCTGACGGTCGTCCTCTTCTGCTGACGGTCGTCCTCTTCTGCTGACGGTCGTCCTCTTCTGCTGACGGTCCTCTTCTGCTGACGGTCCTCCTCTTCTGCTGACGGTCCTCCTCTTCTGCTGACGGTCCTCTTCTGCTGACGGTCGTCCTCTTCTGCTGACGGTCCTCCTCTTCTGCTGACGGTCCTCCTCTTCTGCTGACGGTCCTCCTCTTCTGCTGACGGTCCTCCTCTTCTGATGACGGTCCTCTTCTGCTGACGGTCCTCTCTTCTGCTGACGGTCCTCCTCTTCTGCTGACGGTCCTCCTCTTCTGCTGACGGTCCTCCTCTTCTGCTGACGGTCCTCCTCTTCTGCTGACGGTCCTCCTCTTCTGCTGACGGTCCTCCTCTTCTGCTGACGGTCCTCCTCTTCTGCTGACGGTCCTCCTCTCTGCTGACGGTCCTCCTCTTCTGCTGACGGTCCTCCTCTTCTGCTGACGGTCCTCCTCTTCTGCTGACGGTCCTCCTCTTCTGCTGACGGTCCTCCTCTTCTGCTGACGGTCCTCCTCTTCTGCTGACGGTCGTCCTCTTCTGCTGACGGTCGTCCTCTTCTGCTGACGGTCGTCCTCTTCTGCTGACGGTCGTCCTCTTCTGCTGACGGTCGTCCTCTTCTGCTGACGGTCCTCCTCTTCTGCTGACGGTCCTCCTCTTCTGCTGACGGTCCTCCTCTTCTGCTGACGGTCGTCCTCTTCTGCTGACGGTCGTCCTCTTCTGCTGACGGTCCTCCTCTTCTGCTGACGGTCCTCCTCTTCTGCTGACGGTCCTCCTCTTCTGCTGACGGTCCTCCTCTTCTGCTGACGGTCCTCCTCTTCTGCTGACGGTCCTCCTCTTCTGCTGACGGTCCTCCTCTTCTGCTGACGGTCCTCCTCTTCTGCTGACGGTCCTCTTCGGTCGTCCTCTTCTGCTGACGGTCCTCCTCTTCTGCTGACGGTCCTCCTCTTCTGCTGACGGTCCTCCTCTTCTGCTGACGGTCCTCCTCTTCTGCTGACGGTCCTCCTCTTCTGCTGACGGTCCTCTTCGGTCGTCCTCTTCTGCTGACGGTCCTCCTCTTCTGCTGACGGTCCTCCTCTTCTGCTGACGGTCCTCCTCTTCTGCTGACGGTCCTCTCTTCTGCTGACGGTCCTCCTCTTCTGCTGACGGTCCTCCTCGGTCCTCTGCTGACGGTCCTCCTCTTCTGCTGACGGTCCTCCTCTTCTGCTGACGGTCCTCTTCTGTCGTCCTCTTCTGCTGACGGTCCTCCTCTTCTGCTGACGGTCCTCCTCTTCTGCTGACGGTCCTCCTCTTCTGCTGACGGTCCTCCTCTTCTGCTGACGGTCCTCCTCTTCTGCTGACGGTCCCTCTTCTGCTGACGGTCTTCTTCTGCTGACGGTCGTCCTCTTCTGCTGACGGTCGTCCTCTTCTGCTGACGGTCGTCCTCTTCTGCTGACGGTCGTCCTCTTCTGCTGACGGTCCTCCTCTTCTGCTGACGGTCGTCCTCTTCTGCTGACGGTCGTCCTCTTCTGCTGACGGTCGTCCTCTTCTGCTGACGGTCGTCCTCTTCTGCTGACGGTCCTCCTCTTCTGCTGACGGTCGTCCTCTTCTGCTGACGGTCCTCCTCTTCTGCTGACGGTCCTCCTCTTCTGCTGACGGTCTCCTCTTCTGCTGACGGTCCTCCTCGTCTGCTGACGGTCCTCCTCTTCTGCTGACGGTCCTCCTCTTCTGCTGACGGTCCTCCTCTTCTGCTGACGGTCCTCCTCTTCTGCTGACGGTCGTCCTCTTCTGCTGACGGTCCTCCTCTTCTGCTGACGGTCCTCTTCTTCTGCTGACGGTCCTCTTCTGCTGACGGTCCTCCTCTTCTGCTGACGGTCCTCCTCTTCTGCTGACGGTCCTCCTCTTCTGCTGACGGTCCTCCTCTTCTGCTGACGGTCGTCCTCTTCTGCTGACGGTCGTCCTCTTCTGCTGACGGTCGTCCTCTTCTGCTGACGGTCGTCCTCTTCTGCTGACGGTCGTCCTCTTCTGCTGACGGTCCTCCTCTTCTGCTGACGGTCCTCCTCTCTGCTGACGGTCCTCCTCTTCTGCTGACGGTCCTCCTCTTCTGCTGACGGTCCTCCTCTTCTGCTGACGGTCCTCCTCTTCTGCTGACGGTCCTCCTCTTCTGCTGACGGTCCTCCTCTTCTGCTGACGGTCCTCCTCTTCTGCTGACGGTCCTCCTCTTCTGCTGACGGTCCTCCTCTTCTGCTGACGGTCCTCCTCTTCTGCTGACGGTCCTCCTCTTCTGCTGACGGTCCTCCTCTTCTGCTGACGGTCGTCCTCTTCTGCTGACGGTCGTCCTCTTCTGCTGACGGTCGTCCTCTTCTGCTGACGGTCGTCCTCTTCTGCTGACGGTCGTCCTCTTCTGCTGACGGTCGTCCTCTTCTGCTGACGGTCGTCCTCTTCTGCTGACGGTCG
This sequence comes from Lithobates sylvaticus, assembly GCA_028564925.1. Lineage (NCBI taxonomy): Eukaryota > Metazoa > Chordata > Amphibia > Anura > Ranidae > Lithobates > Lithobates sylvaticus. The sequence goes on along the minus strand of CM053026.1, from coordinate 253,521,297 downwards.
TCCTCTTCTGCTGACGGTCCTCTTCTGCTGACTCTTCTGCTGACGGTCCTCCTCTTCTGCTGACGGTCCTCCTCTTCTGCTGACGGTCCTCCTCTTCTGCTGACGGTCCTCCTTTCTGCTGACGGTCCTCCTCTTCTGCTGACGGTCCTCCTCTTCTGCTGACGGTCTCTTCTGCTGACGGTCGTCCTCTTCTGCTGACGGTCGTCCTCTTCTGCTGACGGTCCTCCTCTTCTGCTGACGGTCGTCCTCTTCTGCTGACGGTCGTCCTCTTCTGCTGACGGTCCTCCTCTTCTGCTGACGGTCGTCCTCTTCTGCTGACGGTCGTCCTCTTCTGCTGACGGTCGTCCTCTTCTGCTGACGGTCCTCCTCTTCTGCTGACGGTCCTCCTCTTCTGCTGACGGTCCGTCCTCTTCTGCTGACGGTCGTCCTCTTCTGCTGACGGTCCTCCTCTTCTGCTGACGGTCCCCTCTTCTGCTGACGGTCTCCTCTTCTGCTGACGGTCCTCCTCTTCTGCTGACGGTCCTCCTCTTCTGCTGACGGTCCTTCTGCTGACGGTCGTCCTCTTCTGCTGACGGTCCTCCTCTTCTGCTGACGGTCCTCCTCTTCTGCTGACGGTCCTCTTCTGCTGACGGTCGTCCTCTTCTGCTGACGGTCCTCCTCTTCTGCTGACGGTCCTCCTCTTCTGCTGACGGTCCTCTTCTGCTCTCTTCTGCTGACGGTCGTCCTCTTCTGCTGACGGTCGTCCTCTTCTGCTGACGGTCCTCCTCTTCTGCTGACGGTCGTCCTCTTCTGCTGACGGTCGTCCTCTTCTGCTGACGGTCCTCCTCTTCTGCTGACGGTCGTCCTCTTCTGCTGACGGTCCTCCTCTTCTGCTGACGGTCCTCCTCTTCTGCTGACGGTCCTCCTCTTCTGCTGACTGTCCTCCTCTTCTGCTGACGGTCCTCCTCTTCTGCTGACGGTCCTCCTCTTCTGCTGACGGTCCTCCTCTTCTGCTGACGGTCCTCCTCTTCTGCTGACGGTCCTCCTCTTCTGCTGACGGTCCTCCTCTTCTGCTGACGGTCGTCCTCTTCTGCTGACGGTCGTCCTCTTCTGCTGACGGTCCTCCTCTTCTGCTGACGGTCGTCCTCTTCTGCTGACGGTCCTCCTCTTCTGCTGACGGTCCTCCTCTTCTGCTGACGGTCCTCCTCTTCTGCTGACGGTCGTCCTCTGCTGCTGACGGTCCTCCTCTTCTGCTGACGGTCGTCCTCTTCTGCTGACGGTCGTCCTCTTCTGCTGACGGTCGTCCTCTTCTGCTGACGGTCCTCCTCTTCTGCTGACGGTCCTCCTCTTCTGCTGACGGTCGTCCTCTTCTGCTGACGGTCCTCCTCTTCTGCTGACGGTCGTCCTCTTCTGCTGACGGTCGTCCTCTTCTGCTGACGGTCGTCCTCTTCTGCTGACGGTCCTCCTCTTCTGCTGACGGTCCTCCTCTTCTGCTGACGGTCCTCCTCTTCTGCTGACGGTCCTCCTCTTCTGCTGACGGTCCTCTTCTGCTGACGGTCCTCTTCTGCTGACGGTCGTCCTCTTCTGCTGACGGTCCTCTTCTGCTGACGGTCCTCCTCTTCTGCTGACGGTCCTCCTCCTCTTCTGCTGACGGTCCTCCTCTTCTGCTGACGGTCCTCTTCTGCTGACGGTCCTCCTCTTCTGCTGACGGTCCTCCTCTTCTGCTGACGGTCCTCTTCTGCTGACGGTCCTCTTCTTCTGCTGACGGTCGTCCTCTTCTGCTGACGGTCGTCTTCTGCTGACGGTCCTCTTCTGCTGACGGTCCTCTTCTGCTGACGGTCGTCCTCTTCTGCTGACGGTCCTCCTCTTCTGCTGACGGTCCTCCTCTTCTGCTGACGGTCCTCCTCTTCTGCTGACGGTCCTCTTCTGCTGACGGTCCTCTCTTCTGCTGACGGTCCTCCTCTTCTGCTGACGGTCCTCCTCTTCTGCTGACGGTCCTCCTCTTCTGCTGACGGTCCTCCTCTTCTGCTGACGGTCGTCCTCTTCTGCTGACGGTCGTCCTCTTCTGCTGACGGTCCTCTTCTGCTGACGGTCCTCCTCTTCTGCTGACGGTCGTCCTCTTCTGCTGACGGTCGTCCTCTTCTGCTGACGGTCCTCTTCTTCTGCTGACGGTCGTCCTCTTCTTCTGACGGTCCTCCTCTTCTGCTGACGGTCGTCCTCTTCTGACGTTCGTCCTCTTCTGCTGACGGTCGTCCTCTTCTGCTGACGGTCGTCCTCTTCTGCTGACGGTCGTCCTCTTCTGCTGACGGTCCTCCTCTGCTGACGGTCCTCCTCTTCTGCTGACGGTCGTCCTCTTCTGCTGACGGTCGTCCTCTTCTGCTGACGGTCCTCTCTTCTGCTGACGGTCGTCCTCTTCTGCTGACGGTCCTCCTCTGCTGACGGTCCTCCTCTTCTGCTGACGGTCCTCCTCTTCTGCTGACGGTCCTCCTCTTCTGCTGACGGTCGTCCTCTTCTGCTGACGGTCCTCCTCTTCTGCTGACGGTCCTCCTCTTCTGCTGACGGTCCTCCTCTTCTGCTGACGGTCCTCCTCTTCTGCTGACGGTCGTCCTCTTCTGCTGACGGTCCTCCTCTTCTGCTGACGGTCGGTCCTCTTCTGCTGACGGTCGTCCTCTTCTGCTGACGGTCCTCTTCTGCTGACGGTCCTCCTCTTCTGCTGACGGTCCTCCTCTTCTGCTGACGGTCCTCCTCTTCTGCTGACGGTCCTCCTCTTCTGCTGACGGTCCTCCTCTTCTGCTGACGGTCCTCCTCTTCTGCTGACGGTCCTCCTCTTCTGCTGACGGTCCTCCTCTTCTGCTGACGGTCGTCCTCTTCTGCTGACGGTCGTCCTCCTCTTCTGCTGACGGTCCTCTCTTCTGCTGACGGTCCTCCTCTTCTGCTGACGGTCGTCCTCTTCTGCTGACGGTCGTCCTCTTCTGCTGACGGTCCTCCTCTTCTGCTGACGGTCCTCCTCTTCTGCTGACGGTCCTCCTCTTCTGCTGACGGTCGTCCTCTTCTGCTGACGGTCCTCCTCTTCTGCTGACGGTCCTCCTCTCTGCTGACGGTCCTCCTCTTCTGCTGACGGTCCTCCTCTTCTGCTGACGGTCCTCCTCTTCTGCTGACGGTCCTCCTCTTCTGCTGACGGTCTCCTCTTCTGCTGACGGTCGTCCTCTTCTGCTGACGGTCCTCCTCTTCTGCTGACGGTCCTCCTCTTCTGCTGACGGTCCTCTTCTGCTGACGGTCGTCCTCTTCTGCTGACGGTCCTCCTCTTCTGCTGACGGTCCTCCTCTTCTGCTGACGGTCCTCCTCTTCTGCTGACGGTCCTCCTCTTCTGCTGACGGTCCTCCCTCCTCTTCTGCTGACGGTCCTCCTCTTCTGCTGACGGTCCTCTTCGTCGTCCTCTTCTGCTGACGGTCCTCCTCTTCTGCTGACGGTCCTCCTCTTCTGCTGACGGTCCTCCTCTTCTGCTGACGGTCGTCCTCTTCTGCTGACGGTCCTCCTCTTCTGCTGACGGTCCTCCTCTTCTGCTGACGGTCCTCCTCTTCTGCTGACGGTCCTCCTCTTCTGCTGACGGTCCTCCTCTTCTGCTGACGGTCCTCTTCTGCTGACGGTCCTCTTCTGCTGACGGTCCTCCTCTTCTGCTGACGGTCCTCCTCTTCTGCTGACGGTCCTCCTCTTCTGCTGACGGTCCTCCTCTTCTGCTGACGGTCGTCCTCTTCTGCTGACGGTCGTCCTCTTCTGCTGACGGTCCTCCTCTTCTGCTGACGGTCCTCCTCTTCTGCTGACGGTCCTCCTCTTCTGCTGACGGTCCTCCTCTTCTGCTGACGGTCCTCCTCTTCTTCTGCTGACGGTCCTCCTCTTCTGCTGACGGTCGTCCTCTTCTGCTGACGGTCGTCCTCTTCTGCTGACGGTCCTCCTCTTCTGCTGACGGTCCTCCTCTTCTGCTGACGGTCCTCCTCTTCTGCTGACGGTCCTCCTCTTCTGCTGACGGTCCTCCTCTCTGCTGACGGTCCTCCTCTCTGCTGACGGTCCTCCTCTTCTGCTGACGGTCCTCCTCTTCTGCTGACGGTCGTCCTCTTCTGCTGACGGTCCTCCTCTTCTGCTGACGGTCGTCCTCTTCTGCTGACGGTCCTCCTCTTCTGCTGACGGTCCTCCTCTTCTGCTGACGGTCCTCCTCTTCTGCTGACGGTCCTCCTCTTCTGCTGACGGTCCTCCTCTTCTGCTGACGGTCCTCCTCTTCTGCTGACGGTCCTCCTCTTCTGCTGACGGTCCTCCTCTTCTGCTGACGGTCCTCCTCTTCTGCTGACGGTCCTCCTTCTGCTGACGGTCCTCCTCTTCTGCTGACGGTCCTCCTCTTCTGCTGACGGTCCTCCTCTTCTGCTGACGGTCCTCCTCTTCTGCTGACGGTCCTCCTCTTCTGCTGACGGTCCTCCTCTTCTGCTGACGGTCCTCCTCTTCTGCTGACGGTCCTCCTCTTCTGCTGACGGTCCTCCTCTTCTGCTGACGGTCCTCCTCTCGTCTTTCTCTGCTGACGGTCCTCTCTTCGGTCGTCCTCTTTCTGCTGACGGTCGTCCTCTTCTGCTGACGGTCCTCCTCTTCTGCTGACGGTCCTCCTCTTCTGCTGACGGTCCTCCTCTTCTGCTGACGGTCCTCCTCTTCTGCTGACGGTCCTCCTCTTCTGCTGACGGTCGTCCTCTTCTGCTGACGGTCCTCCTCTTCTGCTGACGGTCCTCTCTTCTGCTGACGGTCCTCCTCTTCTGCTGACGGTCGTCCTCTTCTGCTGACGGTCCCTCTTCTGCTGACGGTCTCTGCTGCTGACGGTCCTCCTCTTCTGCTGACGGTCCTCCTCTTTCTGCTGACGGTCCTCTTCGGTCCTCCTCTTCTGCTGACGGTCCTCCTCTTCTGCTGACGGTCCTGCTCCTCTCTTCTGCTGACGGTCCTCTTCTCTTCTGCTGACGGTCCTCCTCTTCTGCTGACGGTCCTCCTCTTCTGCTGACGGTCCTCTTCTGCTGACGGTCGTCCTCTTCTGCTGACGGTCCTCTTCTGCTGACGGTCCTCTTCTGCTGACGGTCCTCCTCTTCTGCTGACGGTCCTCCTCTTCTGCTGACGGTCGTCCTCTTCTGCTGACGGTCCTCCTCTTCTGCTGACGGTCCTCCTCTTCTGCTGACGGTCCTCCTCTTCTGCTGACGGTCCTCCTCTTCTGCTGACGGTCCTCCTCTTCTGCTGACGGTCCTCCTCTTCTGCTGACGGTCCTCCTCTTCTGCTGACGGTCCTCCTCTTCTGCTGACGGTCGTCCTCTTCTGCTGACGGTCCTCCTCTTCTGCTGACGGTCCTCCTCTTCTCTTCTGCTGACGGTCCTCTGCTGACGGTCCTCCTCTTCTGCTGACGGTCCTCCTCTTCTGCTGACGGTCCTCTCTTCTGCTGACGGTCCTGCTGACGGTCCTCCTCTTCTGCTGACGGTCGTCCTCTTCTGCTGACGGTCCTCCTCTTCTGCTGACGGTCCTCCTCTTCTGCTGACGGTCCTCCTCTTCTGCTGACGGTCCTCCTCTTCTGCTGACGGTCCTCCTCTTCTGCGGACGGTCCTCTTCGGTCGTCCTCTTCTGCTGACGGTCCTCCTCTTCTGCTGACGGTCCTCCTCTTCTGCTGACGGTCCTCCTCTTCTGCTGACGGTCCTCCTCTTCTGCTGACGGTCCTCCTCTTCTGCTGACGGTCCTCCTCTTCTGCTGACGGTCCTCTTCTGCTGACGGTCCTCCTCTTCTGCTGACGGTCCTCCTCTTCTGCTGACGGTCCTCCTCTTCTGCTGACGGTCCTCCTCTTCTGCTGACGGTCCTCCTCTTCTGCTGACGGTCGTCCTCTTCTGCTGACGGTCGTCCTCTTCTGCTGACGGTCGTCCTCTTCTGCTGACGGTCGTCCTCTTCTGCTGACGGTCGTCCTCTTCTGCTGACGGTCCTCCTCTTCTGCTGACGGTCCTCTCTTCTGCTGACGGTCCTCCTCTTCTGCTGACGGTCGTCCTCTTCTGCTGACGGTCCTCCGTCTTCTGCTGACGGTCCTCCTCTTCTGCTGACGGTCCTCCTCTTCTGCTGACGGTCCTCCTCTTCTGCTGACGGTCCTCCTCTTCTGCTGACGGTCCTCCTCTTCTGCTGACGGTCCTCCTCTTCTGCTGACGGTCCTCCTCTTCTGCTGACGGTCCTCCTCTTCTGCTGACGGTCGTCCTCTTCTGCTGACGGTCGTCCTCTTCTGCTGACGGTCGTCCTCTTCTGCTGACGGTCCTCCTCTTCTGCTGACGGTCCTCCTCTTCTGCTGACGGTCCTCCTCTTCTGCTGACGGTCCTCCTCTTCTGCTGACGGTCGTCCTCTTCTGCTGACGGTCCTCCTCTTCTGCTGACGGTCCTCCTCTTCTGCTGACGGTCCTCCTCTTCTGCTGACGGTCCTCCTCTTCTGCTGACGGTCCTCCTCTTCTGCTGACGGTCCTCTTCTTCTGCTGACGGTCCCCTCTTCTGCTGACGGTCCTCCTCTTCTGCTGACGGTCCTCCTCTTCTGCTGACGGTCCTCTCTTCTGCTGACGGTCCTCCTCTTCTGCTGACGGTCCTCCTCTTCTGCTGACGGTCCTCCTCTACTGCTGACGGTCCTCCTCTTCTGCTGACGGTCCTCTTCTGCTGACGGTCGTCCTCTTCTGCTGACGGTCCTCCTCTTCTGCTGACGGTCCTCCTCTTCTGCTGACGGTCGTCCTCTTCTGCTGACGGTCGTCCTCTTCTGCTGACGGTCCTCTCTTCTGCTGACGGTCCTCCTCTTCTGCTGACGGTCCTCTTCTGCTGACGGTCCTCCTCTTCTGCTGACGGTCCTCCTCTTCTGCTGACGGTCCTCCTCTTCTGCTGACGGTCCTCCTCTTCTGCTGACGGTCCTCCTCTTCTGCTCTTCTGCTGACGGTCCTCCTCTTCTGCTGACGGTCCTCTTCGGTCGTCCTCTTCTGCTGACGGTCGTCCTCTTCTGCTGACGGTCCTCCTCTTCTGCTGACGGTCCTCCTCTTCTGCTGACGGTCCTCCTCTTCTGCTGACGGTCCTCCTCTTCTGCTGACGGTCCTCCTCTTCTGACGGTCCTCCTCGTCTGCTGACGGTCCTCCTCTTCTGCTGACGGTCCTCCTCTTCTCTTCTGCTGACGGTCCTCCTCTTCTGCTGACGGTCCTCCTCTTCTGCTGACGGTCCTCTTCGGTCGTCCTCTTCTGCTGACGGTCCTCTTCTGCTGACGGTCCTCTCTTCTGCTGACGGTCCTCTTCGGTCGTCCTCTTCTGCTGACGGTCCTCTTCTGCTGACGGTCCTCCTCTTCTGCTGACGGTCCTCCTCTTCTGCTGACGGTCCTCCTCTTCTGCTGACGGTCCTCCTCTTCTGCTGACGGTCCTCCTCTTCTGCTGACGGTCCTCCTCTTCTGCTGACGGTCCTCCTCTTCTGCTGACGGTCCTCCTCTTCTGCTGACGGTCGTCCTCTTCTGCTGACGGTCGTCCTCTTCTGCTGACGGTCGTCCTCTTCTGCTGACGGTCGTCCTCTTCTGCTGACGGTCGTCCTCTTCTGCTGACGGTCCTCCTCTTCTGCTGACGGTCCTCCTCTGCTGCTGTCGGTCCTCCTCTTCTGCTGACGGTCCTCCTCTTCTGCTGACGGTCCTCCTCTTCTGCTGACGGTCCTCCTCTTCTGCTGACGGTCCTCCTCTTCTGCTGACGGTCCTCCTCTTCTGCTGACGGTCCTCCTCTTCTGCTGACGGTCCTCCTCTTCTGCTGACGGTCGGTCCTCCTCTTCTGCTGACGGTCCTCCTCTTCTGCTGACGGTCCTCCTCTTCTGCTGACGGTCCTCCTCTTCTGCTGACGGTCCTCTTCGGTCGTCCTCTTCTGCTGACGGTCCTCCTCTTCTGCTGACGGTCCTCCTCTTCTGCTGACGGTCCTCCTCTTCTGCTGACGGTCCTCCTCTTCTGCTGACGGTCCTCCTCTTCTGCTGACGGTCCTCCTTTCTGCTGACGGTCCTCCTCTTCTGCTGACGGACCTCCTCTTCTGCTGACGGTCCTCCTCTCTGCTGACGGTCCTCCTCTTCTGCTGACGGTCCTCCTCTTCTGACGGTCCTCCTCTTCTGCTGACGGTCCTCCTCTTCTGCTGACGGTCCTCCTCTTCTTCTGCTGACGGTCCTCCTCTTCTGCTGACGGTCCTCCTCTTCTGCTGACGGTCCTCCTCTTCTGCTGACGGTCCTCCTCTTCTGCTGACGGTCCTCCTCTTCTGCTGACTGTCGTCCTCTTCTGCTGACGGTCCTCCTCTTCTGCTGACGGTCCTCCTCTTCTGCTGACGGTCCTCCTCTTCTGCTGACGGTCCTCCTCTTCTGCTGACGGTCCTCCTCTTCTGCTGACGGTCCTCCTCTTCTGCTGACGGTCCTCCTCTTCTGCTGACGGTCCTCTCTTCTGCTGACGGTCCTCCTCTTCTGCTGACGGTCCTCCTCTTCTGCTGACGGTCCTCCTCTTCTGCTGACGGTCCTCCTCTTCTGCTGACGGTCCTCCTCTTCTGCTGACGGTCCTCCTCTTCTGCTGACGGTCTCTTCTGCTGACGGTCCTCCTCTTCTGCTGACGGTCCTCCTCTTCTGCTGACGGTCCTCCTCTTCTGCTGACGGTCCTCTCTTCTGCTGACGGTCCTCCTCTTCTGCTGACGGTCCTCTTCTGCTGACGGTCCTCTTCTGCTGACGGTCCTCCTCTTCTGCTGACGGTCCTCCTCTTCTGCTGACGGTCCTCCTCTTCTGCTGACGGTCCTCCTCTTCTGCTGACGGTCCTCTCTTCTGCTGACGGTCGTCCTCTTCTGCTGACGGTCCTCCTCTTCTGCTGACGGTCCTCCTCTTCTGCTGACGGTCCTCCTCTTCTGCTGACGGTCCTCCTCTTCTGCTGACGGTCCTCCTCTTCTGCTGACGGTCCTCCTCTTCTGCTGACGGTCGTCCTCTTCTGCTGACGGTCCTCCTCTTCTGCTGACGGTCCTCCTCTTCTGCTGACGGTCCTCCTCTTCTGCTGACGGTCCTCCTCCTCCTCTGCTGACGGTCCTCCTCTTCTGCTGACGGTCCTCCTCTTCTGCTGACGGTCCTCCTCTTCTGCTGACGGTCCTCTCTTCTGCTGACGGTCCTCCTCTTCTGCTGACGGTCCTCCTCTTCTGCTGACGGTCGTCCTCTTCTGCTGACGGTCGTCCTCGTCCGCTGACGGTCCTCTTCTGCTGACGGTCCTCCTCTTCTGCTGACGGTCCTCCTCTTCTGCTGACGGTCCTCCTCTTCTGCTGACGGTCCTCCTCTTCTGCTGACGGTCCTCCTCTTCTGCTGACGGTCCTCCTCTTCTGCTGACGGTCCTCCTCTTCTGCTGACGGTCGTCCTCTTCTGCTGACGGTCCTCTTCTGCTGACGGTCCCCTCTTCTGCTGACGGTCCTCCTCTTCTGCTGACGGTCCTCCTCTTCTGCTGACGGTCCTCCTCTTCTGCTGACGGTCCTCCTCTTCTGCTGACGGTCCTCCTCTTCTGCTGACGGTCCTCTTCTGCTGACGGTCCTCCTTTCTGCTGACGGTCCTCCTCTTCTGCTGACGGTCCTCCTCTTCTGCTGACGGTCCTCCTCTTCTGCTGACGGTCCTCCTCTTCTGCTGACGGTCCTCCTCCTCTTCTGCTGACGGTCCTCCTCTTCTGCTGACGGTCGTCCTCTTCTGCTGACGGTCGTCCTCTTCTGCTGACGGTCCTCCTCTTCTGCTGACGGTCCTTCTGCTGACGGTCGTCCTCTTCTGCTGACGGTCCTCCTCTTCTGCTGACGGTCCTCCTCTTCTGCTGACGGTGCTCTTCGGTCGTCCTCTTCTGCTGACGGTCCTCCTCTTCTGCTGACGGTCGTCCTCTTCTGCTGACGGTCCTCCTCTTCTGCTGACGGTCCTCCTCTTCTGCTGACGGTCCTCCTCTTCTGCTGACGGTCCTCCTCTTCTGCTGACGGTCCTCCTCTTCTGCTGACGGTCCTCCTCTTCTGCTGACGGTCGTCCTCTTCTGCTGACGGTCCTCCTCTTCTGCTGACGGTCGTCCTCTTCTGCTGACGGTCGTCCTCTTCTGCTGACGGTCGTCCTCTTCTGCTGACGGTCGTCCTCTTCTGCTGACGGTCCTCTTCTGCTCTCGTCTGCTGACGGTCCTCCTCTTCTGCTGACGGTCCTCCTCTTCTGCTGACGGTCCTCCTCTTCTGCTGACGGTCCTCCTCTTCTGCTGACGGTCCTCTCTTCTGCTGACGGTCCTCTCTTCTGCTGACGGTCCTCCTCTTCTGCTGACGGTCCTCCTCTTCTTCTGCTGACGGTCCTCCTCTTCTGCTGACGGTCCTCCTCTTCTGCTGACGGTCCTCCTCTTCTGCTGACGGTCCTCCTCTTCTGCTGACGGTCCTCCTCTTCTGCTGACGGTCCTCCTCTTCTGCTGACGGTCCTCCTCTTCTGCTGACGGTCCTCCTCTTCTGCTGACGGTCCTCCTCTTCTGCTGACGGTCCTCCTCTCTTCTGCTGACGGTCCTCCTCTTCTGCTGACGGTCCTCCTCTTCTGCTGACGGTCCTCCTCTTCTGCTGACGGTCGTCCTCTTCTGCTGACGGTCGTTCTCTTCTGCTGACGGTCGTCCTCTTCTGCTGACGGTCGTCCTCTTCTGCGGACGGTCGTCCTCTGCTGACGGTCGTCCTCTTCTGCTGACGGTAGTCCTCTTCTGCTGACGGTCGTCCTCTTCGGTCGTCCTCTTCTGCTGACGGTCGTCCTCTTCGGTCGTCCTCTTCTGCTGACGGTCGTCCTCTTCTGCTGACGGTCGTCCTCTTCTGCTGACGGTCGTCCTCTTCTGCTGCAAAATAAAAAAAGACATTTAGGTGTCCATTTATGAAACAGTGAAATCCTATTCACTGCTTCATTCTCCGGCATTCACAGAGGAGATTTTTCTCTTCTGTGTGCCAGTTTATGAAGCGGAGTAGATCTTGGAGGAGTGAAGAGATCTACAAATGCTTCTAACACTGGAGAACGGCCCCTGATACTGGAATCTCGTGAGACTTTACGAGATTACAGCACCAGAAATTCACAGAAACACAGATGTCAGTTTATTAAGCAGTGATAGATTATCACCGCTCAATACACGGACAGACGGTGTGATTTAATGTTAATAAAATAAAGAGTCCCCCTACATAATATATACATGTATACACACACACATTATATATACATGTGTGTATATATACACACACACATATATATATATATATATATATATATATATATATATATATATATATATATATATATATATATATATATCACTCTAATATATATATATAAAATAGGGGGACATGGTTACAGTGTTGGGGGGGTCTGAACGAGGCACAAGGAAGTTAATTATCTTCCTCTTTCCTCCTCAGATCCCCCCACATTCCCTCTTCACTCCCCGATTCTCCACCTCTGAGCTGGTGAATCAGGGACTGTGAATTCTGACACAGATCGCCAGTGAAGCACTCAGATCGCAGCTTCATAAACTGGTCGTCACAGTGCACCTGTGTCTATAGATAAACTTTAACCAGTTGACTATGAGACGTAATCCCTATTCATTCCTATGTGTCAGTGCTGTGATAGTCTGATAACTACTCCATCATACAGCACTACACACAAATACATTTTATATCCTTTTTGGATACACAGTGATGGTGTGGAATATAAGCCACTGGTCACCAATAGGGGGGATATATAATCTATTGTTTACCAATAAGAAGATACAATGCAATACTTCTAAATATAATGGATCATAAATGTACCTTTTGATGATTAATTGAGGAACAGATTACATTTTTTTTAATGATACGGTTCATTCTCCAAAAAAATCAAATTTCTCTTGGAGCTCAATAGAACACAACCTTCAGGCTTGCCTTCAATCCGTAGACTGACTGGCTAACTCAGGTGCAGCTGAACTGTAGTGTCATTGGCCATGTGACCTGCCCTGTGAGGTCATCAGTTATGTTGCTAGGCAACTGCAACTGCCACAACATTTCTCCTGCATCAGTTTGAAATTTCTAGGAAGATCTGTGATTTTATAATTTTTTTTTTTCATGGGGTGGTGATAATGTTTTGGCTGATCATGGGGTGGTGATAATGTTTTGGCTGAACATTTTTTTTCAAAAATATTTATTTTTATTTATTTTTTTCATGGGGTGGTCATAATATTTTGGCTGATTTTTCTTTTTCAAAAATTATTTTTATTATTATTTATTTTTTTCATGTGGTGGTCATAATGTTTTGGCTGATCATGATTTTTCTTTTTCAAAATACTTATTGTTTACCAATAAGAAGATACAATGCAATACTTCTAAATATAATGGATCATAAATGTACCTTTTGATGATTAATTGAGGAACAGATTACATTTTTTTAATGATACGGTTCATTCTCCAAAAAAATCTAATTTCTCCTGGAGCTCAATAGAAACCAACCTTCAGGCTTGCCTTCAATCCGTAGACTGACTGGCTAACTCAGGTGCAGCTGAACTGTAGTGTCATTGGCCATGTGACCTGCACTGTGAGGTCATCAGTTATGTTGCTAGGCAACTGCAACTGCCACAACATTTCTCCTGCATCAGTTTGAAATTTCTAGGAAGATCTGTGATTGGTTGATCGGTTGCTATGGCTCCAGCGCTCGGCTCTGCCAAATCTATACAATGCATACAATTCCTAACAGATCAGAGATAAAATGTTTCCATTTCTGCTACCAGCCTGCTGCTTTTACATAAACAATCGAATACAGATATCATTCTTTTCTAGGTAAGTAACAGCTTCTTGCGGTGATATTGTCAGCAAAATAATTATTATTTAAATTGACAAAAATAAGATAGATAGATTAACTAGGAAAGCTACAATTTCTGTTGAAATTGTGTGAAGTGTTCTTGCCTCCACCTACTGGAGTGGCTGGAGTAACTGTGAAAAGTGTTAAAAAGCATATTTTAAAAAGTATAAATAGTAGTAAAAAGTTGAAGTTCCATCATTAGCTGAAAGAGCTGAACATATTTTTCCCCAAATTTTTTTTTTTTTCAAACAAACTTTTTTTTTGTCAAATTTTTTTTTCAAACAAAAATTTAGTTTTTTTCAAAAATAATTTTTTTTTATACAATTTTTTTTTTTTTTTTTTTTTATTTTTTTTTGAGAAAATTGAGTACTGTCCGTGATACTTTTTTATTTGCACTAACATCATTTTTCATGGACGAGCTTTCGGGGTGTGTCCCCCTTCTTCAAGGTCTTAGGTCTATGAAAAATGATATGTTAGTGCAAATAAAAAAAAGTGTCACAGATAGTACTCAATTTTCTCTGTCACAATTGCACTAATACAGCTACAATTACTTCAAGTATTTTTTTTCAAAAATTATTTTTATTATTTTTTTTTTTTCATGTGGTGGTCATAATGTTTTGGCTGATCATGGGCTGGTCATAATGTTTTGGCTGATGATGATTTTTCTTTTTCAAAATATTTCTTTT